>JAWQFJ010000139.1:53187-73187 GCA_034096865.1 Theodoxus fluviatilis | reverse complement strand
CTTGACTTGCTCTTAAGGTACCATTGTCTCATGACGTTTCGTGATGAATGGCCGCAGATAATCTACAAAGCTGTTAGGCCGCAAACTCTATCCACCCATCCAAAAGGGCCCTGAAGACGGACCCATTGTCGTGACCGCTTGCATTCTGCCATGTGTGATGGTCTTTGAACGTGGCACGGAGGTGTTGAGGCTGCCACCTTAGATGCAGAGTGAAGCTTCTAACGTGGTTAGGAAAGGGGTCAGTTACAGTGACGTGGTCTATGGATAATGATGCCCCTACGGTGTTTCTAAAACCCAAGGCCAACTCAGTGTAAAGAGCTTCGTCGTTACCGCGCCCCAAAAGAAAAATAGACTCGCAGACTCAAAGAATCACGAGGAAAAACTTTGTAATAAGTAACCGCTTCACTGGCATTTTCTCTCGACGTTTGGATAAGGTTTGTTCGATTATAATCAACCAAACTGTCTGTCAGATTAATTTTCTTTGAGTAGACAGTCATTTTCTCTTCATAAAAAGAAAATCACAATTTATTGTTATTGCTAATTAGAATTAATAACATTTAAATGGTCAGTGCTGCTTCGGTAGCGTTTGTCTTCGACGATTATTTCATCTTCTAATCTACCAAGAAATGCCCAAGTTCCTCTTGTTTTCAACCCTTTACTTCATGCTGCAAACAGGTTAATATATTCACTACTTGTTTCCCGCTTCTTCCTTACGTACATGTATACCTATCTATCCAAACACCATCACTTTTGATTCGGCTCTTGTTAAACTTATTCTTGTTCTCTCTGAAAAGGTTTGCCAATATTTGTATTTAGCTGGTGACCTAGTCTCTTTCATTTTCACTCTCTTTTCCCACTGATTTCCAAAGCTCTGTTCTTTTGATTCGGTACTTGCTAAACCTCAATCCTGTTCTCTCTGAAAAGATTGGCCAATATTTCCGATTGGCCGGTGACCTTGTCTTTTTCATTTTCACTCTCATTTTTCTCGGATTTCCATAGCTGTGTTGAGAGAGGCGAAGCCGGGTCATTAGAGTAATTTGTCATCCGATCACAGTGCGCATGACCGGGAATCAAGCGTGCCTTGCATGCTCGATGAGCCAGACGACAGTTCTATGAACGAAAGAAGTGGTTACGTGGTTGGAATCTTTTTTCACCAAAGCAGAACTGAAAGCCCATGTTCGAGCAATGATATTTTTTGTCACAGAGGTGGTTACCGGCAAGAATAGTCTTGGGCAAACTGCTGTTAAGATTAGCCCTGAACAACATTTTCTGATCACGAAACTTTGGAGGGTCGTAAGAACTGCAATACCCGAGTTTTGACAAGTGCATGGTCTCTCTCTCTCTCTCTCTCTCTCTCTCTCTCTCTCTCTCTCTCTCTCTCTCTCTCTCTCTCTCTCTCTCTCTCTCTCTCTCTCTCTCTCTCTCTCTCTCTCTCTCTCTCTCTTTCTCTCTCTCTCACTCTCTCTCTCTCTCTTTCCGGGGTGGGTGGGGGTGGGTGGGTAGTGCATGCGTGCGCCTGTGTGCCTGTCTACCGGACGGCCTGTCTGTTTCTCTGACAGTCACTCTGTCTGTCTGTCTGTCGGTTTGTCTGTCTGTCTGTATGTCCGTCCGTCCGTCCATCCGTCCGTCCGTCCGTCCGTCCGTCTGTCAGTCTGTCTGTGTGTCTGTCTGTCTGTCTGTTTGTCTGTCTGTCTGTCTGTCTGTCTGTCTGTCTGTCTTTGTGTCTGTGTCTGTCTCTCTGTATTTATGCGTATGTGTGTGCCTGTGTGCGCGTGTGTGTGCGCGCGCGTGTGAGAGAGAGAGAGAGTGTGTGTGTGTATGTGTGTGTGTGTGTGTGTGTGTGTGTGAGTATATGTGTATATGCGTGTGTGTTTGTGTGAGTATATATGTATATGCATGTGTGTGTGTGTGTATGCGTATGGTCTCTCTGTGTGTGTGTGTTGTGGTTTTTTTTAATCAAACACAAAACCGCATACATACCAATACACAGGAATGCGAGCATGTTTGGAACACAAAGTGAATGATTAGATAATAGGATCGGCGACAGCTGGTCCGAAATATTGTATTATTTCCTTTAAAGAGAGCGCGGCCCTTAAAGGGGCGGTTTGTGTACGTCGAGCCTAAGGTCTTCGTGGACCAGGGGACAAAGTAAAGTTTTAAAAGACCGACTTTTTTATACTATTGGGATACTTTGTCCATAAGTTTTGCTGATTTTCTCCTGTTAATATGAATAGAACTACTTCATGGGTTAGAGCGCTACAGAAACCCCGATCAATAACTATTTCGTTGAGGATTAGTGTGCTCTCCTAAACTGCCTCAGATGCTTTGCTCCTGGATTGAGGTTTTGGGAAATGTTTCTCTGTGGCGTCAAGTACGGGAAATACAGCTTGTTTCTTTATTGCATGCAGCAATGCCTTGCTTCATGAACAGTTTTAAAAGCTTGAGTGATTGGAAGAGCGAGCGCGTGAGCGAGTGAGTGAGCGGGTGAGTGAGCGAGCGTGTGAGTGAGCGAGTGAGTGAGCGAGTGAATGAGCGAGTGAGTTAGCGAGTGAGTGAGTGGGTGGGTGAGTGAGTGAGTGAGTGAGCGAGCAAGTGAGCGAGCGAGCGAGTAAGCGGGCGGGCGGGCGGGCGAGCGAGCGAGAGAGAAAGCGAGCGCTTGAGTGAGTGAGTGAGCGAGTGATAACAAAAGTGAAATATCAAGAAACATTTGAAAACTCTGCACGGCAAAGGAACACAGGCATAAAACATAGTCGTGAAGCTTTTGTTGTTGTTAATACAAAAGAACACTTCACGATTTTGATTCATCCTATCTTGCCACTTCTATTCCTTGAGAGACTCTTTTGCTATCAAAGCATAAACACGAGGACGATAGTGTCTCTCTCGACGAATTGGTTTTCTGCACGCGAGAGGTTGCAAATACCGGTTCAGTTATCGTGTGGTTCTGAAGTGAAATGAATTGTAAGTGATCTAATTGCGATGAGTGTTTCTTTTTTATATTACATTTTGTGGTTATGTTTTCAATGAAGTTTTTCCACCCTCTTAATTGTACATGCACAAGAGTCCAATACGTCCCAACGGAGCTGATACCATTAGATTTGTCAACTGTGCGCTGATCTATGCCGACTTTCCATTGTTCTTATGCATCAGCATCTTTTGAAAACGCTTCGAATAATTTGTGTCAAACAAAGCCAAACTGCTTGATACATCAGGGGAAATGACAGGAGTTACCGCTCAAAAGGTGGGTGACATTTTGTCTGCCGATGCAGGCTTGCTTTGGCCTGGTAGTTCCACACAGGTGATGAGAGAGTATCGCCCCGAGCGCATTTCGTCTAAATGCCAGGATGCACTTTACTTTGCATTCCTGCACGCAGGATCTCTTGTGATCAAGGCAGGACTGGATTGCGGAATGGTGCAGAATAATGCCAGTGCTGAATATTTTGCAGCACGCAGTAGGTAAGCCTGCGACAGCAGCAGAATGCACGCATTCATGATTGAAGAAGCGGGCGATTGGAGGCTGGTGGTGGAAAGGGGTGGGGGTGGAAGAGCGGGGGGATTTGAGAGGTGGAGGGTTATCTTGACCACATTTTATTACCGTACTTCTCCCTTTGAACAAATGACGCTCTGAAACGTGACTAGGCACATTCGATTGGGCTGCGAAGTTGCTATCGGACAGGACCACCACCGGTCATCCCAAATAGTGGACTCTGCGAGGGTAGAGACTAAAAATAGCTGGAACTGCAGGGGGTAAGGAAGGCATTCCGCTGACATTGTTTGGTTTCCTGGCGATAAATCTTTGTGCACCATGAGTCCATCATCCATTGGAGAGTTGCGTTTAGTTCTGTGCTGTCGACAGAAATGGAGAGAGATTCTCACACCTAAGCGACTGATGCTTTCACTACTGCCATAATCGAGGCCTTTCATATTTTAAAGCAGGGCTTCATACCAACGCATGTTGATTCTTTGGCTGCGCTGGTCTCAGGCGGATTTCACACCGCAACCGATTTCCACTTCGGCGAGACATGCAGCGGTTCTTTTATATCCTCGCGTGGCGAGATCTTTCCAAGACCAATTTTCTACCAGCCCTTATTGTTCGGGCGAACACCTGGGCACGCTAGCACGCATGCAGATGAAATGCACTCGGTACCCCCTTTCCCACCCCCACCTCCACCCCGGGCATTATGTGGCATTCACCGACATGGTCGATACAAATGCTAACTATTGAAGGCTCGACCTACGGGTTAATTCACCGGTAAGCATTAACCAACACTAACGTCCCCGACCTACAGGGGCGACCCGGTCTTCCTACGGGAAGTCCTCCCTTGGGACACAGGTTAATGGCTCGGTCCATTACTCCCATGGCTTACCGTTCCCACTGGCTTCCAGGGCATCAGTAGCAGCATGCTCTTCCTGCAATGCTGTTAAGCCTAACGTCCACACAGACAGAGAGAGAGAGAGAGAGAGAGAGAGAGAGAGAGAGAGAGAGAGAGAGAGAGAGAGAGAGAGAGAGAGAGAGAGAGAGAGAGAGAAAGAGAGAGAGAGAGAATGAGACAGACAGACAGACAGACAGAAGAGGAACAGACAGAGAAAGAGAGAGAGAAAGAGAGAGAGAGAGAGAGAGAGAGAGAGAGAGAGAGAGAGAGAGAGAGGGGGGGGGAGGGAGGAGTGGGGGGACAGAGGGGTTCACGTTTATGATAGAGACGAACAGATCGCCAGACTAGCAGACAGGCAATCGGACACACGAAGTGATCCTCTCTGACTCTCTCTCTTTCCCTCTCTCTCTTTCCCTCTATCCCCCCCTCTCTCTCTCTCTCCCTCTCTCTCTCTCTCTCTCTCTTTCCCTCTATACCTCTCTCTCTCTCTCTCTGTGCGTGCGTGAGTGCGTGCGTGCGTGCGTGCGTGTGATTGTGTAAGTGCCTCTGTGTCTCCAGTTTTCTGTCTCTGTCTTTGTGTATGTCTGTGTGTCTGTCTGTGTCTCTGTCCGTGTATATGTCTGTCCGTCCGCCCGCCCACCCGCCCGTCCGTCCGCCATCTCCCCCCGGCCCGTCTGTCCGTCTGCCCGTCTGTCCGTCTGCCCGTCTGTCCGTCCGTCCGTCTCTCTCTCTCTCTCTCTCTCTCTCTCTCTCTCTCTCTCTCTCTCTCTCTCTCTCAACACAATAATTGTTCATGCCATGCGAACTAGTTTTTGCGACCAAACCGTTTACACTCCCTTTTATTCCCTGATCCTAGATAACAGTTTATACATCAAGATGAGTAGGTAAAGTATCATATTTCAGGCCGAACAATCGACACACCAAGCCTTGGCTTGATTGCAAAACAGACTTGTAAATTATGCAGATAATCAATGGAGACAATTCGAAAAGGTCAGTTCAAATATTTTGGAGCTTATGACCTTGAACTTCAATCAACATTAGAACAAGAAGTCCAGTGTGTGTCTCAATGCCTTCTCTTCACATGTATTTTCTCTTTGAATATGAAACATGAGAAGAATTGGAGGGAACCATAGGAGATGTCAAATGCGAAACACATAAAGGCTTTTCAAAGGCTTTGAGGAAATAATCACAGCGACAACAAGGCGGCAGTGTAGCTTGCAGCATACAACTTGCTTCTGTCTGTGTTGCAATAGCAGGAGGACCGGCATCATTTCCTCCGAGGTTGCGTTGGTAGCACATTGCTCCGTCTCTGAAATGCCCTCTCATTGTCGACTTCGTTACAGATAGCTTTCTTGTCTCGTTGTTATAATGATTTTGTGAAGGGAATTGATCATTTCTCAGTCATGATATACTCTTCCCGTTTAGACATTTTTCGGTTTTCGTCGCAGTCGTGTCACAGTTCTGTATGCTTTAAAATCAATAGAGGATTGCGCAGAGTGTTTACTGAATGATCACAATGACTGCCTGCAATATTCATCATAGCTGTATGAAACTGATAATGATATGGACTACAAGTCTGCGAAAGGCTTTTTGTACGATATGACAGTACGGACTGCATTTAACTCTAATATCTATCTTGCGCCACAAATGAAATTTCGTTTCTTTCGTGTCCTCCGTATTGTTCGGGTGAAGGTGGAACTTTTACTTCATTCGTTCTTCAGGCGTCAGCCACGAAAACGCTCAACTATAGCTCCTATTTTAGTCTCATTTAACTAGATATCTCTCTTAAGTCGATATACGTCATTCATTATCTCTCCCTGTTTACCTCCCTTTCCATATTCCTTTTCGTGGTTCCGCTTTGGAGGTGCTGCTTCTCCGCGTCCTTGTCCTCGTTTTCCTTCTTGTCTTCATCCACGTCCTTGTCCTCGTTTTCCTTCTTGTCTTCATCCACGTCCTTGTCCTCGTTTTCCTTTTTGTCCTCGTCCACGTCCTTGTCCTCGTTTTCCTTCTTGTCTTCATCCACGTCCTTGTCCTCGTTTTCCTTTTTGTCCTCATCCACGTCATTGTCCTCGTTTTCCTTCTTGTCTTCATCCACGTCCTTGTCCTCGTTTTCCTTCTTGTCTTCATCCACGTCCTTGTCCTCGTTTTCCTTCTTGTCCTCATCCACGTCCTTGTCCTCGTTTTCCTTCCTGTCCTCATCCACGTCCTTGTCCTCGTTTTCCTTCTTGTCCTCATCCTCGTCCTTGTCCTCGTGTTCCTTCTTGTCCTCATCCTCGTCCTTGTCCTCGTTTTCCTTCTTGTCCTCATCCTCGTCCTTGTCCTCGTTTTCCTTCTTGTCCTCATCCACGTCCTTGTCCTCGTTTTCCTTCTTGTCCTCATCCACGTCTTCGTCATCGACTCCTCCTTCTCTTCTTCTCTTCTTTTGTACTTGTCTCAAAATTGTCTCGGTATTGTCTCGCTTTAGTCCTTTCTTTGTAATTGTACTCATTAAAACAAGGAATTATTTGTGTCTGTCTCAACAAGGGTCCTCATTTGGTCAAGCTAGTCATTACTGTACTTTTGGGGTCTTGCTTTAATCCTTCTATTATCCCCCTATCTCCACCCCCACCTCTTTCTCTCTCTCTCTCTCTCTCTCTCTCTCTCTCTCTCTCTCTCTCTCTCTCTCTCTCTCTCCCTTCCTCCCTCCCTCCCTCCCTTCCTCCCTCCCTCCCTCCCTCTCTCCCCCCTCCCTACCCCCCTTCCCTTCCTCCCTCCTTCCTTCTCTCTCTCTCTCTCTCTCTCTCTCTCTCTCTCTCTCACACACACACACACACACACACACGCTCACACAAACACTCTCTCTCTCTCTCTCTCTCTCTCTCTCTCTCTCTCTCTCTCTCACACACACACACACACTCACACACACACAGAGTTTTCTTAACAAAGTCACATCACTGGTAGAATTTGTTTTTGTTCCTTCAATAGGGTGCAGAATACAAACGAACACACGTGTCGAGTCACCAAATTAAAGCTCACAGTTTCCTGAACGGGAATAGCAATCAGACATGACACGCCTATCGATCTGTCTCCAAGAGTTCGAGCTCTGTAATAGTTTCCTCGATTTTGCTCGGCTGGCGATTGCAACCAAACGATCTCAATAACCTAGGGAACATGGGGACTACGATCAAGTTTGAAACCTTCTCGGCTTCCGAGTCTCTTTCCCCCTTGAGGCAGCTCAGTTTCCCGTTGCTAATTTGGCTGATCTGCGGCGCACTGAAGCGCTGGCTCGGCTGGGGGTGGTTGTTGAACCTCAACCCCTCTTGATCTTCATCCCTACAGTCGATGTGGCCGGACTGGGGAAGGCGTGCCGGAGAGTTCAACAATACTCAGCGGGCGTCCCCATTGCTCGCCTCGTGGACCGCATCTCCCAGGCACGAAGATTTGCACACAGGACAGGAGTAGGCCGGGGGATGCAGTTCCGGCAGAAGAAGCGTCCATTGATCCCTGCCTTGCCCATTACGGCAGTCAATCGCGCCCGTCTGGCTCTCGGGCCAACGGCAGAAGATGTCGTGGATTCCGCGACAACACCCACCCATTGTAACACGCCCTGCTATCACGGGCTGACCGACAGCGCGTCGTGTTCATTTAGAACGGCGGCTAGTCTTCGGTGCTTTCAGCTCAGCCACAAACCATCTTTCCATTGAGAGACAGGGAACAGGATGGAGTGCGGTAGGGGTGGGTTGAGTTGGGGTGGAATGAGATGGGATGGGATAGGATGGGATGGGATGCGATGGGATGGGATGGGATGGGATGGGATGGGATGGGATGGGATGGGATGGGATGGGATGGGATGGGAAGGGAAGGGATGGGATGGGATGGGATGGGATGGAATGGAATGGGATGGGATGGGGTGGGGTGGGGTGGGGTGGGGAGGGGTGCGGAGAAGTGGGGTTTAAATGAAAAGAGCAGGAGTTGGTCGAAGTGCTTGAGAGGGTGTGGTTACCGGTTGGAGTGGTTGGGTGGAAGGTCTTCTCACCTGCAGGAGGTGAGAGAGTTAGGGCTAACTTTCTTCACTCTGCCTTCAAGAGCAGGGAGCTTCTGTCTGTCTGGTGAAGTTAAGGAGGATGTGCGTGGAAGATGAATGTAACGAGCTGTTTTGAGCTGTTACAAACCCCTTATTCTCACCTTCCAAATGTATTTCTTCGCAATGTATCCATCATCATCATCATTATCATCATCATCATCATCATCATCATCATCATCATCATCATCATCATCACGGTCGTTGTAGTCGTCATTAACGTCGTCGTCGTCGTCATCATCGATGGCATCATCATTATCGTCGCCGTCTTGTTCAGAACCACTTTTTTCTCGCGTTCGACTTAATTTGCGACAGTTCTTACTGTATCCTTTATCTGCGCAGGACAAAATATATTCGTGTAGTACGCTGACTGCATTTGCACCAGAAAGGATCGGATCCGCCTGCATGCACACGCATTAAGCTTTCATCTGCAAATGTGTAGACAGGATGGCTTGATGGATGGGTCGAGAGAGTGGGACGTCCGCGTGCCCATCTACAGACTGCACAATCAAAGCCTTTCATGCTTAGGAAATGGCAGGTTTAGCAGGAGCAGTGATCGGAGAGCACAAGGCTTTCAGCTTGCAGAATCGTGTTGCAAAGGCCAGCAAGATAGAATGTCCTGTGAAAGAATGGAATAAAGCGCCAGCATGTCGGGTGGGCGGGCGAAAGTTGTAGAAAAGTTTATCTCGGAATTAACGGTTCGTAGCCGTGGCAATGTCTGACATTCCATGAAAATCTTTTCGAGCAGGAACTCAGGAGCAGTTCACTTCCTCGAATGCAGTATCAATCGCCCTAGGAACTATCCTCGAGTGCATGCGGAGTGTTGTTCATTTGGAAAGGGAAACAGCCCTTTTCTCTGGGTGTTTTTGCGGATTACATACTGAAAAACGAATGTTTTTCCTCTCCTGCTCGACATGAATATGTTCTGAACCACATCGAGAAATAATCGTTTGCTTCAACGAGATTGAGGAACCATTCAACCTATTCATATAGAGATTGGTACTTATATTCCTCATTTACTCGAGCGTCAACCACCTGTCATGTCAATAACTTATCGCGATGAACAGAAAATTATCAGTAGATCTGATTAGTGACTATCATTTCGTCGATGCGTAGCGCAATCGTGGGATGAGGAAACTGTCCGCGGTGGTGTCTGTTGTCTGTCGAGCAGATGCTTTTATCTCAGTCCACGTGCATGGAGCAGGAAATCAAGTTTTCATGAATGCCAGAGTGGAGAGCGAAATCCTCCGGAGGTTATCACTGCACTCGCCTGTGTTATTACCACTCACAGCTTCCTCATCTGGTCTCCAATGCTTCGGGCCATCATTCACCAGTCCTATGTAACCTTTCCAGGTAACGATCATTATCTGCTGTATAAGGTCAGAGTCAACAGGAGGATTCACTACAAAGAGATGTCCATGTCTGGAGATAGCCATCACAAAGTCGGTCTGTTTACTATGTTGTTTGGCTGCTTGCCTCTCCGTCTGTCTGTCTTCCTGCCTGACGTACTCGGCGTCCAAGTTGGAAACAACTCAAGCTGCCGTCAGACCACATCAGGAGGAATTAGCGGCAGAAAGCACACACTCACACACCACCTTCCAGAGTGGTGAGCAGCAGAATATTTTGGAAGGAACCTTTTGCATCGACAAACCCAGACAGTCTAGCAAGAGGTCAACATTTCCACCTTCCTGACTAAACTAATTGCACAACAAATACGCTGTCTTCTCCATTTAGCCAGAATGAAATTAGTTTACAGCTGTTGGTTTCAACGAGATCCTTTGAAAAATAACTTAATCTCAAGGGAAGGGCATCAACTGTTCTCACGAACGCATGCACAAACACATGCATATACACGCACTTGCACGCGTGTACGCGAGCGCGTAGAACACATCTCCAGAACACGCATTCTGTAGGTCGTCAAATGCACTGGTCTTACTTCTAGGTGCTACATCCCTGTCGCTGGTATGTATTTTTCCTGTCCAGTGATGGCATGTCATTTTATAATTACAGACTTTCACAGAGCGTGTGCTGTATTAATGTAATAGAAAGTTTTACTTTCTTCTCCTAATATTTGAGACAAAGCAGTTTTCGAAATCTTTCGCAACCGAGCCAAATGGATCGGTGCAGCTATCCTGTATGTGTACAATGTATATAAAGACTTTAAAGATGAAGATGAATGAAGTTGTTTTACAGTTCTTTGTAGACTATATGAGGCCACTGGCAACATTAATAGCGAGAGATGATTAGAGTAAGACAAGTCAAGTCTCCATTTCGCTAGAATTTCGCCTTTAAGTTAACGAATCGCGTAGGGGCACACCCCAAACCACAGGAGAAGTGTTCGATATGAGTTTGATGTCAGACACATGATACAGTATATAGAAGCAAGGGGATTCTACTTTTCTTTCATCGGTTCGCTAGTCGAGATAGCTTGGGATAACACATCTTTGAACCTGTTATTTTCATATCCTTTTGTGGTTGTGTCCGCCTATTTAGGAGTCCATATAGACCAGTTCTCGAGCAAAGATGTCGTGCGCATGAGCATGCGATTGTTTGCTTTTATCTCGTTGTGATCTGAAATGACACAGCATAAGAGTGTACTCTAAGAGGCAATAACTATACCAGATTAACTGATTTTGTCAGCGTCTTTCTCAATACTAATGCTGAAATGGTCGTTGTAACCAACATTTCCGGACACTGTACCCGAGTTTTGAAATCTCGGCCTTACAGTCACATGACTCGCTCGCCCGGTTAGTTATGCTAAGATCCGGCCGCGTTAATGTATCTGCGTTTGGTGACAAACGTCTTGCTCGGCGATACTGTACTCCATGCACCTTAACGGTCCGCGTGATTCGGGTGTAATCTTAAGCTAAACGACGTTTATAAATGTCCGTTCTCGCGAGAAATGCCGAGATTTGAAACTCGGGTACAGTGTCCGGAAATGTTGGTTACAACGACCATTTCAGCAATACTAATACGGCAACTGTCCTACTGCACTGATGCAGTTCGAATTAATGTATTTTACGGAAAAGTACACAGCACTGTGATTGGTAAAGAACTGTGGTAGCTGTGTTGGCAGGAGAAGGTAAAGAATCTTCTACATCGGCAACAATCATTTTGCATATGTAACATCAGTGCCTCTTATGTGCATTGTTCTCAATCTCTTCGGTATCACCAACATCCAGTAAAGTTTTTGTATTGTGGAGAAGAAAGCTATCAAAGAACTACAGGGAGGACTGACATACTTCTACCGCAGGTTCAGATGCCACTTGACAGTCGTAACATGAAGATTTGTTTCTTTCTCTGTAATCGGATCAAGCCAATTTCTGCAGAAGATGCTTCGTTTGTCCTTGTGGAGACAACGTTAAGATGCCTGCGATATGTCTTCCCTCATCTACGGTGAGGTGAAAAGTCAGCTTTCTCCTGGTTTCAGCCCAAGATTCCTGCCGGTAGACTTATTTCTGTATTTTTTATATATTATATTTATTCATGAAGCACTGGAAAAATCATCTACGAACAGTCGTCGTGAGTTTGCGTGTTTTTATTCTTAGTGCTCTCTAAGTGACACCTATTCGTCTGCCGATTCATAAACATGCAGGACCGACGAGTGACATTTTTAGTAGATTCCTCTCGAAGCCTGAGGAAGATTATACAGAGTTAAATCTCGATAGATTGAAACGATTATGTCATTCAAGATGCCGAACAAAATGAGCAGTCGTACGTGTGGACGTGCTTGCAGATTTGAAATGGGTTTTCGAAAAGTGCGCTCGACTTCATCCCAAAAAGGCCGGACCGCTATTACTGACCGAAAGTTGCTGTCTGCGGTCTTCCTGGAGCCGTGTGCAAAACGTGTGAAACAGAGAAGCAGGATCTAGAAACTTCGAAAACCGATTAAAAGGACGTCGTGCTGAGAGCAATATCCTCAGTCCAATACGAGGAAGTGATACCTGACATGGAAACAGAAGTACGGAAACACCGAAAAACTCCGCTTGTTCACGTAACCTTCTTCCTCGCATCTTCAGAGACTCTCATGACCATGCTTGCACATAAGTGCTCAACTTTGCAGGTTTTGCCCCTGTGGCAAACAGCTTTCGGCTTTCTGTTAAGACCATTTCACAAGGAAATGCGGGGATTCAAATCTGTGGAAATTTGCTCCACAAAGAAAGCCCTCCCAGTTTGAGCTAAGCAATTGACTGGAGAACTTCCCAGTGATACTCCCTCTCACTTGCAGGTCTTCCTGGTTCCCGGTTGATGTCACAGTAGGGCATGGCGTCTTTCTTTTGTTGCTTTAGGGTGAAGGCTCCTCATGGGAAGCGTACGTGAGCTTTCGACACAAACAGCGCAGTACTACAAAGCACAACAGTTCATTTGTTAGGTCAACCGCCGCTTTTTATGGGGAATTACTTTTTCAAAGCGAAACGTTTGGAAACTCGTTATGGACAAAGATTTTTTTATACTTTTAATGCCGTGGCGCATGATTATATCAACAGACCATTCCAATATCATCATCTGAGAATGTAAGTTTTGCAGATGTCTCGAAATTCGGACTTGATTCAGAGGAATGTTTACCTGTCTATGAACATATGACACTGCTAACGGCTTTCTCGTAGCAGCCGCCTACGACTCCCTCGTGAAAATCATTTCTGAGTTAGGCAATGAACGAAGACTACTGACGTGTATTACTACGACAGTGTCTACCTCAGAAGTTGTCCTGTAGTTCATGGTGATGCGAAATTCTCGCGTCGCATTTCTTTTCAGCGAGGAGCTTGCTTTGTAATCAGGCGGAAATCGTGTTGACGTGAGAACCACGAACAGTATGTCCCCAATCGCTGCATGCCGTGTATGCGATGTGCATTGAGCAGATATTAGCGGTTCAACACTCGGCATGACATATATTACGCCTCCGGTTGCCATAGCCAGAATGCTTGGCTTTTAAACAATGCTGTGCTTGAAATTATTGCTAAAGGAAGCGGCAGAGAGTCGCCAGTTGTGTGAAAGAGAATGACATAATCCTGATGATATGAGTAATTAATACGTATAGATTTCCTTAAATCAGTCAAAGCTAGGAATGAAATGGCTTCGACCATCATGTATGCCATCTCTCACTGAAGCCTCCCCATTAGCTATTGTCGTTCATGTGCTACAGCTTAAGCGAGACTACGAGATTGTCCACTGTATGAACGTACCAATGTAAGTAGGGGTCCTATCATGAAGGTTCGCCCTCTGTGGGTTAGGGGTAAGTGCATGTAGAGATGCACTGCGTCTCTCTATACCCCCTTTAAAAAGAAGAATAACTATGGAAATAGGGACTTGGCTTACCCTTACTCTAACCAGCTCTAGTGATTTTTATTATCAATGGCTTTCCGTGGCCTTCAAAGGCTGAAAGACCGTATGACTTCATTCATTTGTGAATGCTCTGATCTAGAACAAGGCCGTGCCTTCCCCGTCTCTACAACTAGAAAACTCTCTCTCTCTCTCTCTCTTTCTCTCTCTCTCTCTCTCTCTCTCTCTCTCTCTCTCTCTCTCTCTCTCTCTCTCTCTCTCCCTCTGTGTGTGTGTGTGTGAGTGTGAATGTGTGCGTGTGTGCGCGCAAGCGCTTGTGCAGAAACGACCATTGTTTAATCATGCCAGTGTGTTTTCCTTTCTTGTTCCTCGCCTCCACAGTTGTTTGGTACTGAATAGTCAAAATTCAAAAGCATGCATTGTCGATCATCTCAACTTATGTCGAATATTGTCTGTGGCTCTTTCCGTCCATTCTTTTTTAAGTATAACACCTCTTCATTGTCGATTTTTTTCTGCTTCATTTTCTGTTTCAACTTCTTCCTTTAGAAAAGAACGATTTTTCCATTTTGCTAAACTGAAGCATCACCGTGTTTTTTTTGTTAGCAATGGCGAAATGTCGATTCCGTTAAGATTGCATGGGGCTGAGCGTTAAAGGCAAAGTGATCTGGAGAGTATTCACCGCCTATTCCAGAGAATAACTCGCCGTAAGCTACAAATGGAATTGCTCCGGGTAATCAAGCTACGATACTTGGTCAGATTGACGAAGAAATAGAACTTCTTACCTGTACAGTGACGGACATCAACGGAGTCACAATGCACAATCAGTGTTGTCGTGGGTCAATCAGAGCTTAATGACCAGTTATCTCTAGAGCATGTTGCTTAGCGTACTAGTTGACAAATGATTTCTCTCGAGCCAGCCCGCCAAGGCGAGGCGGGCGGGGGCAAGATCTCTAGGCAACGGCCAACCCTCACTTGGCAAGGCCGAAGTCCTAGAGAACATGACTGCAACCTGGCGCGAGAGTTGGTGAAGAAGTAGCTGTTAGACGAAGTGACTGATAATACAGACATTGCAACAGTTTTTTTACTTGATATAACATACCATGGTGACATCTCCAATGACACGGAAACTTTGTCAAAGAAAGGAAAGCAATCCGGATTCCCATGCAGACAATATGTCGCAAACGTTGTCCCTCTATACACTCCGGATCAATTCGTGGGACAAAATTCAGAGAGCGTCCATATACAATGTATTGATGCTCCTTTGCATGTGCTACGATGAACACATTTTTGACAATGTCTGCCCAGAAATAACCGACATGTATGTATGTGTTCACACTTCTCAAAACATACAAATGCACACGCAAACAGTGAGGACTTCCCTGTACGTACACTTTTCCATTCTCGAAGAGTAATAAGCACATTACAGGCACTGCCGTCTGCGAAGGGCAGCCCAACTGGCATGGTCTCCGCCATTTTGAATTATCCCGCCAAGTACCTCCGAAGCATCCTCGGTAAAGCTCGCGTTTCCTTGTTGGAAATGCACTCGCCTCGCGCTTTCCTCGTGTTCTTTGCACGTTCTTGCAAGATACTAGCGTAAGCAACGCGCCCCGGATCACTACTCTTCAATGAGAGCGTTCTGACTTCTGGGTGGAAACACTGGACTTTACTGATAGCGCGTACGATTTCCTTTCATGATTGTTTGAAGATGCTATGCTGTCAAAAACCAGAAACCGTGTTACATTTGGTTTGGGATATTTTTTCGGTTCTCACAAGAAATGTGTACTTCTCAGATATGCGAGCATTGTCGACAACCTTTGTGGTTTCTGGTCATTTTTCAACCCCCCATCTCTGTCTCTCTCTCTGTCTCTCTCTCTTTTCTCTCTCTCTTTTCTCTCTCTCTCTCTCTCTCTCTCTCTCTCACACACACACACACACACGCACACACACACACACACACACACACACACACACACACACACACACACACACACACACACACAAGAAATGTGTACTTCTGAGATATGCGAGCATTTTCGACAACCTTTGTGTTTTCTGGTCATTTTTCAACCCCCCATCTCTCTCTCTCTGTCTCTCTCTCTCTCATCTCTCTCTCTCTCTCTCTCTCTCTCTCTCTCTCTCTCTCTCTCTCTCACACACACACAAACACACACATACACACAAGAAATGTGTACTTCTCAGATATACGAGCATTGTCGACAACCTTTGTGATTTCTGGTCATTTTTCAACCCCCATCTCTCTCTCTCTCTTTCTCTCTCTCTCTCTCTCATTCTCTCTTTCTCCTTCTTTCTCTCTTTCTCTCTCCTTTCTCTCTTTCTCTCTCCTTTCTCTCTTTCTTTCTTTCTCTCTCTCCTCTTTCCTCTCTCTCCTCTCTCTCTCTCTCTCTCTCTCTCTCTTCTCTCCTCTCTCTCTCCTCTCTCTCTCCTCTCTCTCTTTCTCTTTCTCTCTTTTCTCTTTTTCTCTCTCTCTTTCTCTCTCTCTCTCTCTCAGTGTCCGCAGACTCGGGACTAGACCTAGCCACCAGGAGAGAAGAGCGCGACCAATCCTGATAGAATTTGTCACTTGCACAGACAAGCTCAGACTACTACAGACAGGCAGAGACACTCTCAGAAGGCATGGGATTAAAATTGCTGGAGATCTTACCGTGAGGCAAGCTTCTACCCTGAAGGAATATCGGGAACAAGGGAAAATGCTTATTATAGGAACAACAAGCTGTTCTTCCGCGATCAACCTCAGGAAAGCTGGCGACAAGATCCTCAACGCGGTAATGCTCGGCCGCATAGGCAACCCATAATCCCAAGACCAGCGAGCAACCTCGTCCAAATCAACACCGTGGACGAACAACTCGAAAACACACAGCTCTACCGGCATGGATGTGCTAACAAAGATCCACAAACCCGAGCCCGTAGCCCTCCATGTGCATCGAAGTCCTGCAGCCAGCAACCTTGCTTCATGGAACCCCAGTCAGCTGAGCTTCATAATAGATCGACCTCCGACCGTGCCAACACTCATGGTAACCACACACACGTCGATGACTTTAACACGTCACGTTTGCCCAAGCCGAACACACGTGCAGATTATGGAGCAGAGGGCAATCGCCAGGTAATGACGCCATCAAGTGCGCCGACCACTTACAATGAGGATGCCGCAGAGAGTAACTCTGATTCGTCGCGCCAAGTTGAGCCAAATGCACGTGCTAACCGCCCATCTAGTGGCAATCTGCATGCGCGAAATGAAAGCACGAAACAGACGAAAGAGCTCACACAGTCTACGCAGCAGTCAAGCGATGGTATACTCTCCCAGAGTTCAATATTGACATGGCTGCGACCACAGAGGGAGGGAGAAGCAAGTACCGTGGAGGACACACAGAGAACTACATATGAAGATGACCCAGAGGAAGAAACTGAAGACGAGACCTTTAAGGACGCAAGAACAGATACGTCCGAAATGAATCCCCTAGTGACAACCAACGACGAAGGAAGTACAGAAGCCTCACATAAAAGCTCCGAAAAGGCTGCAACAACAAGCAGGGGTGCATCTTCCAACACCTGGCGGGACAGGCTGAGAAAGCCCCCAGAGGCCGGGAGCCGCGTCTCCAAGGGAGATTCTACTTCAGCCTGACGGTCAGGCCACGGCCCTGGCAGACTCGAAACCACCGAAACAGACCGTTCCTCGACACGCAGGGAAGCTGAGACAGAGTCTCACAATTGTGATATTGTTTGTTGGAACATTGAGGGTCTAGCTTCCAGATTAGGTGAACCAGGATTCTTGAACTATGTCTCATCACATTCTATTTGTCTTTTTCTTGAATCTTTTACAGCAGAAGGTTTTGATTTTGGCCTCTTCCTTGATAAATACTGTGTGTTTCACTCGCCAGCTCTGAAGCTTACTAGTCGAGGACGACGTTCGGGAGGAGTTGTCGCTCTTGTTAAAAAAAGCATCTCTTATCAGGTGTCACAAATACCGTGCGACTACGACTTTATGATAATACTGAGAATCACTGAGCGCTCATGCCCTAATACCATAATCGTGTGTGTTTACATTCCCCCAATCGACTCACCGTATTATTGTGGAAAAGAATCAAAATGTAATTTATATCTCTTGGAAGATATGGTACTACAACTTCAACAGACATATCCGGACTTTGTTATTTTAGTATGTGGTGACCTTAACGCAAGAACTGGCATGTGGAATATACATGACAGGAACGAAGACGAGATGTACGAACAGGATCACGAAGAAGGTTTAGAAAATTGCTCATGTTCCCAGTTAATACATGACCGGAAATCGTGCGATCAAACGACAAACCAATTTGGCAAAATTTTAATAGATATATGCAAAATACACCATTTTTGTATCCTCAATGGTAGTATTGACGATGACAGAGAAGGAAATTTTACCTTCGTGTCTCAGCAAGGCAACAGCGTGGTTGATTACTGTCTTCTCGCTAATGGTCGCTTCGATTTTGCTGTAACCCTCGAAGTAGCTGATCAAATATATTCCTGCCACATGCCACTAGAAATAAACATAGGCCAAAAATACAAGTGTGTTAAGAAAACCAGAGAATGGAAAACGATAAATCGAGTGGTCTGGGACAGGGATAAGGAAGAAGAGCTTAATGTCAAATTACAAGAATCTTCCTTCAAAGAAAATATAAAACAAGCCCAACACACTCTTAACAACTCTGTTGAGGGCGCTATTCAACTTTTCTCAGATACTATGTTATCATGGATCGACTGCATGAGAAAGTCGACTAAAGTAGGCGGCCCCGAAAAACATGCATGCCCCAAATGGTATGATTCGGAGTGTCGCGTAGCAAAATTTCAGGCTAGAAGAGCTCTTATTGCTGTAAGAAAGACTAAAAGCCAGGAAGACAAAGAAAAGTATATTCTACATAGAAATTCGTACAAATCCATCATACGGGAAAAAAGAACTACCTTTCAAAAATCTACATGCACCTCCTTGGTGGCAAATTTTAAAAATTCCCGATCTTTTTGGTCTATCATTAGGAGTACATCTTACACGAGACCATATCAACCAGATATTTCTATTGAGGTATGGGAAAATCATTTTCAAAATCTCCTTCAGAATCACAGGCACCCGACGGTGAGCTACAGTAGAGACGCCAGCGACCCAGTTACTATTGTAGATGATGATCTCGATGCGGCAATAACTGAAGAAGAAGTAAAACAGGCAATAAACAAATTAAAAGCTGGAAAGTCAGTGGGTCTTGATGGAATACCTGGTGAATGTCTGAAATTGTCTAGCGCTCAAATAATCCCTTTTTTGGTAATGTTGTTCAATCGATTATATGAATATCAATACTTTCCTGAAGACTGGGGCAAATCTATTATTATTCCTCTGTTTAAATCTGGAGATAAGCTAGATCCCCAAAATTACAGGGGTATATCCTTGTTGAGCATTATCAGTAAGGTCTTCACGTCGATACTGACCAAACGACTCCAAAATTGGGCTGAGGAAAGAAATAAAATATGCCCCGAGCAAGCAGGTTTCAGATCTGAGCACTCCACGATTGATCATGTATTTACACTTCATGCCATAGTGACAAAACATATGTACGGTGTTGGTCGCGGAAAGCTCTATGCTGCGTTTGTGGACTTTAGCAAGGCCTTTGACTCTGTAGACAGATCCTGTTTGTGGAATGTGTTGCAAAACAGTGGACTTTCAACGAAAATGGTTCAAATGCTCAAAGCAATACACGCCAAAGTTCAGGCATGTGTGAAATGGAACTTTACCATCTCTGACTTTTTTGACTGCCCCGTTGGAGCAAGGCAAGGAGCATTAGAGAGCCCGATAATTTTTTCTCTCCTACTCACGGAGATAGCGGACCAAGTCCGTGCTAGAGGAAGACATGGCGTGCAGTTATTGCCAGGAATGCCCGAGTTGTTTTTCCTCATATTTGCTGATGACGTAGTCTTACTGTCAACTACACCTGTAGGGTTACAGTGCCAAATTGATAACTTGGCCCAAATATCTGAGAGGTATGGCCTGCACATAAACAGAAGGAAAACAAAAGTAATGGTGTTTCGCCGAGGTGGCGGTCTTGGACGAGGGGAGAAATGGTTCCTGGGAAATACAGAGTTAGAAGTTGTCAACAAATACAAATATCTCGGCTATGTTTTTACTACCAGACTATCAGCCACGGTGGCTCTGAATGATCAGAGTATCAGTTCAAAAAAGAAGATAGCCCATTTGTTAAAGGCCATGTGGAAGCTTCGTACCATGAATTTGTCGATATACTTTCGTATGT
>JAWQFJ010000139.1:37500-47500 GCA_034096865.1 Theodoxus fluviatilis | reverse complement strand
ACCATCCGCTCTACACCCCAGTTTTGGATACGTAAACTTCTGCTTGTTCCCAGAAGCAAAAGAAATTGTCCGCCGACATCCCTTTGAAGTCTCAGAAGGTGCATTGGCAACGTATGAAAGATGTTTAACAATCTCTCAAAGATAAGACACACAAGACATTTTAAAAGTGGTTTGAGATGGGGAGAGTACTTTCAGAAGATGTAAAGGCTTTTTGTGTTCTGTGTGGTCTCATCCGTGATATTCTCAAAACCTTAGTTTGCCTGTCGTGTAATCTGCTCATAGTGGTGTTCAGCGGAAGTTTCCTACCCCTTATTCCATGCTCTGTGAGTTTCAATTTTTTTCAACTCTTAATTTTTCATTTTATGCCGCGTACTTATTACGGGCTGTTGGTGGTTTTGATGCCCACTTCAAAATCCCAATCAGGCGCAAGGAACCATAGATCCGCTTTCCGCATATCTCCTCTCCAATCTCGGTTTGCTTTTACCACCACTATTATCACTTTGCCACGTCCACCCTTCAACAAAGACAAATAGTTCCCAAAACCGTCATCGCGATTTATTTTAGTTCTGTTACACTGGAACACTCCTGGTCGTAAGGATGAAATTGTGCTAAGTCCCGCCTGAAACTGTGTGTTTCCTGCCGGATGGGACCCCGTCGATGCTTCTAAATTCACACGCAATTTTCGATATAATTTTCTCCCTTTTGCGTTCCTCTGGCGAGGACCAAAAAACAGAAGACATGCGTCATGCTGGTCGAGGCGGGAGCGGGAAAGGCGCCCTCTTGAGCCGAAGCCGTGCAAGCGCGTGGGAGCAGGGGCGGTAATGCGGGCTGTACTGTCTTAGTCTTGCCTTGGCTGCACGATACCACTCCAGCTCCTTCTCTCCCGTGCCCCAATACCTGCCTGATCCCATTACAGCAGGCAGCCGGTCCGGCTCTTTTCTGGCGCGAGAAAATTGCGAAGATTGAAACCCTGCGATTACAGAGGCAGCGACGCTGTTTATCTGTGTAATGACGTGGCTGCTGCGATCTCCGGAAAGGGTCGAACGCTGCAGTGGGAAGATAAAATATGGTGGGCGACGAAGACGAAGCGAGGGAAAGGATGACTGATGTGGCTGCAAGGGCGGAGGAAGAACAGCGGGCCTCACCGTGGGCCGTTTCCTTCATACATTTACAGCTGCTAAAGTAAGGGTTGTCAGTCAAAGTCTATTGAAGTTCCCCTTCATTGCCTTGCAGGGCTTGAAGACTCTTGGTGCGCTCTTGCCCATTTTCCTGCCTTGTCAAGGGAGACAACCCACGCGAGTCGCCTACCCAGTGATGACCTAGATGAGACTGCCACTGTCCCCGACTGTGGTTTATGATCAGTCAAGCGAGTCGAGATTTCCTGAACGTCGAGGAGCAAGAAAAGGGATGAATGAAATAGAATCAAAACTACCGCAACCACCCTCTGCCTCGCGGCAGTTTCTATTAATCACCGAAGTTCAGAAAGTTAGAGGAAAAGTTTAAGCGTCGTTCGTTCGAAGGTTATATAGTGTAGTACGCTGAAATGTAATATCTTAACGATGGTTAGACTGACAAAAGATAAGGCGCCAAGGGGATGGGTGAGCCACAGCCTTGCTTTCACATCTCCAGGACAGCACTTAAGTCAGAGAACTTTAGAAGGCACAATTGTATTAATGGTGTACCGTTAAGTCTTTTGGTGCCACGGCAACAATCTCAAGAATCTTTTGTCTGGTAAACTTCGTCAATGATCATGAAGATGTCAAAGTAATTTACTCTACCTTATGTAGGAATATGGTTTGCCATAAAGATAAAATTTCAAGCCCTGTTGAAGCAAATTTTTATGACTAAGCAATGATCAAACAGACGCTCTCTGAAACGCCACCGTCCCCCCATCTTGTTGTCCATTTAATGGACTTTAAGGGTTATAAGGTTCACATTTTGCAGCACTTTTATCAGGCGAGCAGCAGAAGAGGCTGGAGGAAACCGCGTGCAGTAAACGGCCTTTGTGGTTCTTGTCGCCTTCATCTAAGTATGGACGCTGGGGTCTTCAGAGGCAGCAACGATCCCACTCAAACGTCGGTGCTCCCAGACGCGACCCCAGCTGCCGTAGCGTCTGAACGGTTTTATCGTTCTTCCGCCGTCGCCAGCACCGCTGGCACCGCCCAGCCAGGAGAAAGCCTGTTCCGGCACAGCGGAAGTTGCCTAAATCAGCTTCATATCGATAATAAACACGATTTCGCCAATTACAATGGCTCGTCTAGCGAGGCAAAGTGAGGCATTGTCGCCAGTTTAGCCACGACTGACGATAATGCTCTCGTCTTCTTCTGTTGGCGAAGGCGACTGGTCGAAACGCCCTCAGACTTCCATTTGCGGGGCCACGGGTGTTACCTGTTATGCACCAGAGCCTCCAGCTCGCTTTTAGTCCTTAATGGACACACCAGTGTGGGCATCTGAGACGGCGCTCCCCCCAAAAAGAAACGCCCGGCTCTTGCTTGGAAGACACGGTGAAGCAAGCTGACAGTCTTCTTGCTGAATTCAAAAGGGAACACAATGGTGCGCGGGGTTTAAGCAAAGACACCGTGCCGTCGGCCTTGCCTGAGATGACACGCGATAGTGCATTAACGAAGATTTCAAGTGGTCCAGTCATCTCGTTTTTGCCTTGCCACGCCTGGTGTGTCTTTGAAGGGCCCCAGCTTCCATTATCACACAATGATTACTTTTGATCCTGATTGGTAAATGGGTTTGCGCCAAACGTGCCGCCCGAGCGCTTGCCAAACCCGCAGTTATAGATTTTGTATCAGATTTAAATTTACGGAGACAGCCCAAAAGAAAGGCCGCTTTTTGCTGTGGACGCCACGCGGCAGCTTTCCTGCACACTTCTGAAAGAGAGGCATGATTCAATTTACGTGTTTTCTCCTGTGTAATGCGTTGTCGCTACAACCTTTTTTGGAATATCACAGAATCTCCGAAGGAATTTTCTTCAAAAGTGCCGATGAAGAAGGACATTGAGGAGTTAATTTTTTTAACCAAATGAGTTTTGAATAGGAGTTTTGATGAACTTTCCAGCATTGGACACTGTGATGAAGCTCCGCAAAAGCGGACTTGTCACGCTTTACACAATTTACTAACGCTCAAAGTCTGGACGAGCTAATGTTCCTCAGTCTTTCTACGGTTTCATCCAATGGAATCACCGGCAAGTGCCGCGTTAGATTTCGATCGAGGCAAAGAAAGACCGAAATCTCAGGTAATGAGTTGGGATCGAATTATCTCTCCTTTCAGCCCATGCGGCCTCATGGGAACTTCCGGTTTAAGGGCGGCAACCATTAAACCACCCCCGCCTGACGTCACGTGGATTTTTGGTGGGAAGATCTGAGCGGCTTATTAACTTCTGGCTGTCCTTGTTGTTGCCTGCTGCCTTCCGGCCGGTCAAACGGAGCAACTGAATTGCTTCCCTTGCCTCTCTCAAATCGATGTACTGGCCCAGAATGCCTTGCCCCCATCCCCGCTGCCTCCGACCACCTCGCAATAGAGCAATTAGAGGAAATCTCAGAAATCTTCAGGGACCCGCCATGCGCATTTCAGAAGAAATCTTCCCGAATAGGAACCGCCTCTGCGTTTTCTCCAGCGAGGCTTGGTCGTCTTGTCCAGGCTCTGAAAGTGAGCGTCACTGGAAGATGCGAATGAAGGTTACCCGAGCAATGTGGAACTGAGAAACAGTTGAAGGATGGCGGAGTGGGTGTGAGAGCGGAGTGGAAAGAAGGGCAGAGTGGAGGTTGAGAGGGGAGAGGAGAGGAGTCAAATACTGTGTGGATCTGAGTGGTACAGGGATGAAAATAAGAATGAACGCCGACAGGATTCTAAAAAGGCAGAAAAACAGTAACATAAGTGGGCAGAGGTTTTACGTGTAAAGCTTTCAGCTCTTCAAACGTTCTGACGTCATCAAACTCAAGAAAATAGTTACTTTGATACGTGTTTAAGAGACCTGTACCAGAAAGGTATGGGGAACTATATCTGTTTCTCGAACAGGATGTTGAAAAGCCGGTCTTGTACTGGGGGAGGGGCCGCTATTGCGGAGGGCAGCTATTGCGGGATTTTTTTCCAACAAAAGTTCTTAACACAATTTTGATTCTTTTGTCCTAAAACGCCTAAAAACCATAACATTTTTGTTACTTTTTAACTGAGAAATTTTTTCGTTTTTTTTTTATTGCGGGGGGCCGCTATTGCGGGATTTTTAAAACAAAAGTTCTTCAGGCCATTTTGATTCTTTTGTCCTAAAACGCCAAAAAAATATAATTTTTGTTACTTTTTAATTTAAAAAAGTTAGAATATTTTCGGACTTCTATTGCGGGATTTTTTTTGGTAAAAGGTTCTTAAGGCCATTTTGATTCCCGCATTGTGCGTCACGCTTTGTCTAGGCTAGAATAAATATCCGAGACAAGGGAGTGACGTTGTTTCCTTTGGTCTTAGCTGCGGAAGAACGCTTTGTGCTTTGATGGAAGGAGTGACGTTGTTTCCTTGGATTTTAACCGCGGAGGCACGCTTTGTTCTTTGATGGAGGAAGTGACGTTGTTTCCTCTGATCTTGGCCGATAGGGTCGCCGGGAGAGAGAGAAGACTGATTAGGAAGTGTGTGTGTTTTATCAATAACGGATGAAGCTTTGTAATCTAACTCCATCCCACGTTTGACTCGCAACGGGTGGTCCCTACGCCCTAACTCCAGGGCCCGACGCTGATGTTGGACACAACGTGACAAAAAGTAACGCGTCCGGGTTTAGGTGAAACTCCCCGGACAGGCTAAGTCAGTCAGGCGGGGTGGCGGGTGCGGCCTAGGCTGAGCGCTATCAGTAAAACCCGAAAAATGTTTTTTTTAAGTAACACAAATTTTGGGGCTTTTTAGGCGTTTTAGGAAAAAAGAATCAAAATGACCATAAGAACTTTTGTTTTAAAAATCCTGCAATAGCGGCCCCCCGCAATAGCGGCCCTCCGCAATAGAGAGCCGATCCCTTGTACTGTATGGCGCTCAGTAAGACAAACACTCCTTTGTTTCTTTCTTCCTCCCTCATTTCTAACATTCAACCTCATCCTTCTCATACGGTTTTTATGCATATGAACGCTTGTCTAATATCCCCACCCCACCCCCCACCCCCCACCCCCCATCTTCCTCCATCATTTCAAACCTTCAGCCTAATCTTTTCCATACAGTATTTATGTATATGTGCACTTGTATAGTAATTGTTTCATCTCTCTTCTACCTCCATCGTTTCTAACATTCAATCTCAGCCTTCTTATACAATATATATGTGTATAATGTTCACTTGTATAATGACCGTTTCATTTTTCTTTAAATAGAACAGTTAAAAACTAATTTAGATGTAAACTGCTTGTTGCACGCGTCTGCTTCTTGAGTTCCGTGGCGAATAATCAAAGTAGTGACAATGCTGATTTGTAGACAATCCCTTAAAAGTTGTTTTGTAACCACTTTGGCCACATGCATACAGACGACCCACACGCCGGCAAGCAGTCTCACAGGCTCACGTCCACCCCGCAGTGAGGACTCGTGCTTCCTCATGCAGACTGAGAAAAACATCTGTCAGAGCCAGTGTGCCCTGCTGAAATGTCTGGAACGTCTCGAATGGAAGTGCCACCTTTCGGTTCTCAAAAACCGAACAAGTCAAAGAAAGCAAGTCTTCCATTTTGGGATGCAACCTGCATTGGAGTCCAATATCCCCCACGGAAAAACCAGGCGCGGAGAGCGGCGCACTGTCGAGGACAGGAAGCAGCTGCTGTAGGAGAAGGCCGGAAACAGAAGACAGACGGCTCCACACGAGCCGAGCATCTTTTACTTCGCTGATAATTGGACACGTAATAGCTCACCTCTTGTCCGTCTAATCGCATTTGAGGAACTACAGGCTTAAGCCCGACACCAGGTCTTCCGTGGAGGGTTAGAAGTAAGGCGTGGTCGACATCTTTATTCCTAAGTGGTAATATTTCCTCTACTACTTATACCCCATCCCCTACCCCCTTCCCTAGCCCTAGCTAACGTCAACACAGCAAAATCTTCCTTCAGAAATCTCTGGAGGCGTCGACTGCGGTTCACACTATTTTGTCATGATGAGCAACTCTGACACCCAAGGGAGTTGGGACTCTCGTTGCGAGAAGT
The DNA here is from genome assembly GCA_034096865.1 of Theodoxus fluviatilis. Lineage (NCBI taxonomy): Eukaryota > Metazoa > Mollusca > Gastropoda > Cycloneritida > Neritidae > Theodoxus > Theodoxus fluviatilis. The sequence continues at coordinate 41,341 of JAWQFJ010000139.1, read as the reverse complement.
GACGATCGTCTGTAATCAGGTGACGAGCGAGAGAAGTGACGCCCGATATTCCGACGACCCTACACTTATTCCCATGAGCCAGCTTGAAGCTGAGAGAGAGGTGAAGGTCGAGGTCAGGCCCGTCAACTCCATTGAAATGACTGCCTGGCCCTTTTCGTGGTGCCTACAGATCGTTTAAGTCCTCTCCGAGGAGAGTGCAGATCCGCTTAGGATAATGCTTAGGGCGCTCTCTCCGTCGACTCCTCGGCCCCTGGTCTTGTTCCTGCCCCTCAGTGACGATACACAGCAAAGCATCCCTATCTACTCCCGTAGCAACTGCAGAGGTAGAAGTACTGGGCTTTTCAACCACTGTAGGATCTTGAACTACTTGACGCCCGACTGCTAAGTCTCTGGGCTAGCCATTTTAACTTCAGGCTTTCAACGATGGGAAAAGGCAGAATAAATGGAAAGACTGCATGAAATATCACTCACTCAAGCCACCTGCAATACCGTCTGCGATCTCAGGGGAAGCATAATTTCGCATAATAACTCTAATTCATTGTCCTGTCGGTAATTTTCACTACAGTTTGTCCACGTTTTTCAACCGATTCTACATTTTAACGGGAGAAATAATGCGAGTAAATCCCCTCACTCGAGGATGCAACTCAAGAAACCTTGCGGCATCGAAAACTGCACCATCTAGCCCGCGATTGACCTCAAATCGATTGTCTTCACCACAGTGTGAGCAATACATCCCTTGCTATGTAACAGCAAAGCCGATGAGGAGTATCTCTTAGTCTGAGAACACGACACTCAGTTCTATATCATGATGTTTGATCTTTGCAAAATTTCATTAGAAATGACCGCAGTGTTGGTGTCCACCGAAAGAAACCGCAATCACAAAGTAGCGGGACAACTTTGATGTATGAGCACGTTACAACGGTGGTGGTATTTACATCGGTTTTGGGCCGCTTTTGCGGAAGGCCGCTATTGCGGGATTTTTGGGGGTCAAAAGTTATTAAGGCCATTTTGATTCTTTTGTCCTAAAATTCATAAAAATTTAATCTTTGTTACTTTTTTTAACTTAAAATTTTTTCGGTTTTTCTCTCTCAAAAAATGCAGGACACAAAAGTCTGCACAACACACACACTTCCTAATCAGTCTTCTCTCTCTCGGCGGCCCTATCGGCCAAGATCAGAGGCAACAACGTCACTTCCTCCATCAAAGACCAAAGCGTGTCTCCGAGGCTAAAATCCAAGGAGACAACGTCACTCCCTCTATCAAAGCACAAAGCGCGCTTCCGCGGCTAAGACCAAAGGAAACAACGTCACCATAAAATAGTTTTTATCAATAACGGGTGAAGCTTTATATTCTAACTCCATCCCACGTTTGACTCTCAACGGGTGGTCCCTACGCCCTAACTCCAGGGCCCGACGCTGATGTTGGACACAAACGTGACAAAAAATAACGCGTCCGGGTTTAGGTGAAACTCCCCGGACAGGCTAAGTCAGTCAGGCGCGGTGGCGGGTGCGGCCTAGGCTGAGCGCTATCGGTAAAACCTGATCAAGAAATTTTGGGGAAATGTTTTTAAAAAAAAAACGAAAAAATTTCTACGTAAAAAAGTAACAAATATTTTATTTTTTATGCGTTTTAGGACAAAAGAATCAAAATAGCCTGAAGAACTTTTGACCCAAAAAATCCCGCAATAGCGGCCACCCGCAGTAGCGGCCCTCCGCAATAGAGAGCCGACGCCTTTACGTCGTGGTGTGAAGGATTGGGCGAGGAGGGGTGGGTAGGTGGATGGAAACAGGGAAAATGCTGATAGATATGTCTCTGCCGACACGATGCTGGCGGTGGTGGTGGCGGTAAAAGAGGTAACGATTGTGTAGTGGTGCTTGTTAGGCAGGTAATAACAGCAATGCCCTACGCTGGAGTAACAGAGGATACCCTCTCTTCGGTGATTGTCAGGATGGCACTTCAAGTGTCAAAGGACGGGGTACGGCGACGACTAAACGCGCCACTACATTAGAAGCGCGATGGTAACAACAGTGTTTCACACTGAAGTAGTCAAGTGCCAGTGACTACAGAGTTGACATGCCATGTGTCAAAAGTGGAGCGACCTGTCTCGATGAATAAATGCGCTACTCTGGTGGTGATAATGGCGGGAGCTGGAGCAGGTGCGTTGCAAGATGGAGCCGGCGATGATAATAACAGTACTGCTTCACACCCTAATAGCTGAACAGACCCTTGCGACACCTGCTGTGTAGATGGTGGTCAGAACATCCGGGCGTGGATGGCGTGCTGGTGCGGTGTGAAGTCATCAGTCTGATGGAGGCTCTGCGCAGGCCTGCGGCGTGGGCGACAGTGGTAAACCGATTAGTGGGAACTGTCCTGCAACAACTGCAATGGCACCACCAGTCGTGGAAGTCGGGGAATGAGACCAGGCGGGAATGGTGAAAGATAACGGTCAAGAGATATCTAACAGGGAGTGAACCATGGTAATCCAATGGCAAAAATGATCACAGGAATTGCTTGGAGGTGTAGGAGGCCCTGGTGTAATGAAGGATAAAACGTTTTTGTACTTAGTCCTTCCTCATTTTGACAAACAGCAAAACTGGGGAGTCATTAAACAGACAATAGTAGTCAAAGATGTTCAAACAGTACTGTTTTTTCTATTTGTCAAATTGAGGAATGGTCGTTGACTTCTATACGTCCAAATGTCCCTTGTAGTCTTTAAAAAAAGTTTTCTGAAATCTTGTCCTCTGTCTTTTATCTACGCTAATTCTCATGGTTCATTTCCTATGTGATGACTCGACGGTTGCTTTCCATCATTGTATTTTAAAGTTTATCTGCGTTCCTTATATATATATATATTGAGACACACACTCAGCAATGATTTTTTTCCATCCATTTTAACACCGAAACCTCCAAGCAACTATGTACCTAATGACCATTCATGAAACTTATCTTAACGAATTTTCTTGGGAAACCCCAAATGAATTACGTGTACAACAAATAAATAAACTTTCCAAGAGTGCTTCGCTGAAATGTTCAACCCAGTAGTCAGTGTTTCGTAAACAATGTTAGAACAGCTGTAAGACCGAGAACAACGCTACAGACTCCAGATATCCTGTCTTTCGAAGTTCCCAAGAAATCAGACACATTCCTGAAAACGTATGAGTACTCCATATAGAAGAAGTTCCTAACTGCTCCTGCTTTGTCAGCTATGGAAGGTGAACCGCCATGTTCAAGTAAACTTCTCCACACGTAAAATAAAATAATGAAAGGAGTTGCACTGATGGCTTCTGCATCATCTACGAGAGTCGTGGCGTGGCCATTATCATCAGGCGCCGAACGGTGACATCTGCAAAGACATCTAGCACAGTCCTTATGCCTTCTGGCAATCCTGTGTTCATGAACCATCACGTCCACCAATGACCAGGGTCACATTCAGTGGTTTGAGCGATGCGTCTGAGAGGTAAGCTCTCTCGCCCCAGGAAAGGAAGCAGACACAGAAGAGGGACGCCGCCTCATCCCCCACCCCGCCCAAACCCAAAGTCCACACCCCTAGCCTCCCGCCAGAGGTGCGAGAAGACATTTGCTCTGATTGTTGCCCCAGGCCCGTTGGATTCATGACGGCAATTACGAGCTGATGGCAACAGCCGCATGCAGCTAGCCCCTGGCGGAAAGGGAGGCCCAAGAGTTTGCTCAGTCATCGAGCCACGCATCTCCTCTCATCACCCCGGCTACAGCACTCGCCCGCAAGAATGCCGCTCCGTTCCCGTGGGTGCGCCCCACCTCGCCTGCCATTGGTGACAAGGGGAATGACGTCACGCGGGAAAGAGAGCATGCTGGGAAGAGC
>JAWQFJ010000139.1:20000-27500 GCA_034096865.1 Theodoxus fluviatilis | reverse complement strand
TTGTTTGTCCGTGTACCTTTTCAGACCAAGCGTCCGCTATGAACTCATCGACCTCGTCTTGACCGTGGTACCAAGGGGCGTCTGCCATTGTCTGCTAGAGCAGAATTGCCTCCTCTACCCATGGGTCCGGTAGCAGGTGTCTGCCGACAGTGTTAACGTCACGGCAGTGGGAGAACTCTGCTCAATCTCCACTCTTGGTGGCCTCTGTGGTTGGGCGAGAAATCTCTGGTGACCAATTGCTGTCGTCCACACGTTGCCATCTTTTCGGTCCTTCTGAAGACCAAGTTGCTGGTCCTCCTGTGAGCATTTTCCACTCTTAACAAGCTCTTTCGAGCGGCGCACTGCCGAAACCAGCAAATAACTGGGGGTTCATTCACCGTTTCTGAGATACAACCGCCATAGTCTGTTGCTGAAAAAGCAGTCACTGCAATGTATACATCTCGAGGGCCTCTATTTGTGGATGTTTAGATAAAAAGAAATGACGTTTCTCAGTAAGAGGAGACTGAAGTTTTTCATTCAGTCGATCTTAATTAATGGAATAGCACGTAGACGCTGTGAATCTGTCCTTCTCACTGGTCACTGACTGGTCCCGTAACCTTGCTTGGTGGTGGGGACGCTGCATTACTGATCGCATCACCAACTGACTCCATTTCTGGAGGTCATGGGATAGGGGTCACTTTTGCCCACACAGTGACGTTGTCTACCCACTTCTTTCGCTGGCTGTCTCGTCTCCTTGTCTCCTGCAGTGTTCCCTGGAGGATGGTCTTGGAGAGCCCATCAGATCATGTCACGTGGCCACACCTTCTCATTTCCTTTTTTCACTATCTTCAGAGGGTCTTCATAGCAAGCAGCGTGCTGTCTGATGGTTTCTCTGACTACTTCGTTTGTTGTGTGGTCATTGTAGGAGATGCCAAGGAGTAGACGCTGTGAATAGGACATTGCTTACTGAGTTGACTTGTTCCAGCGTAAACGAAAACGTATCTTTTATTATAATCCTATAATTTCCTGTAATGATGTGGAAAGGACCGACGTCATAAATGCATTGAGTGTCTTAGAAAGAAAGGTCAATCGATGAACAAGTCTTCTAAGTCACTACACATGCATGCGTCATGTAATGGATAGTTTCTCATTCGATGTACGCCTACTGCACCAGCATGCACGCTATGACACGAAATTCACATAATTTATGCACTCTGTTTAGCTATGATGACACAAATGCATATGGGTGTTGTTGTTACAGCATATGTACAGCTCTTCTTGATTTTTTCCCGAGAGACGCGTACACTTTTTCATATCGCTGATGGAAGGCAGCAGTCAAGTCTTCTCGTGCAGGGAATGTAACACATTCCCAAACGCCTAGAGTGACTTCCAACAGGTTGAGCCATGATGCCACATTCCATTCTAAGATACATGATGCACACTGAAGCGTGGTTCATTTTCCTTGCCTGGTCGATTGATCTCGTGCAGAGGATACAGTGGCTGACTAGGTATTGTTTCATTTTGCAGGAAAGCATGTCAATGCCAGATCCCATTCTTACACATAAGATACGTTCTTGAGCATTGTTTGTCTTACTTAGTCAGTTGAACTCATGCAGGGGATCAAAAGATTGACGTGCTCTTGTTTCTGCTTGCAGGAGAGGATGAAAGGGTTCAAGCCAGCGTGGACGAGGATCAGGCGGCGCAAGGTGACCACTCCATCCTCAAGCGAAACCTGGATGCCGCAGCCGCTGACGATGCCGAGGTGGACAAACGCAGCTACAACAACCGCATGTTCGTCGGCAAACGTCCCTATGATAGCCGTATGTTTGTTGGCAAACGTCCCTACAACAGCCGCATGTTTGTTGGCAAACGTCCCTACAATAGCCGCATGTTTGTTGGCAAGCGCCCCTACAACAGCAGAATGTTCCTGGGGAAACGGGGTTACGACAGCCGCATGTTCGTCGGGAAGAGGGCTTACAACAGCCGTATGTTTGTCGGCAAGCGCCCTTACGACAGCCGCATGTTCGTCGGCAAACGCCCCTACGATAGCCGCATGTTCGTTGGCAAGAGAGCTTACAACAGCCGAATGTTCGTGGGCAAGCGGCCCTACAACGGTCGCATGTTTGTCGGCAAGCGGCCCTACAACAGCCGAATGTTCGTGGGCAAGCGACCGTACGACAGCCGCATGTTCGTGGGCAAGCGCAAGGACGGAGACGACATGGAGGACATCTTCGATGAGGACGAGGATGAACTGGCGGAGAAGGACCTGCCCTTAAGAGCCGAGAGCCTGGAGGAGATCGAGTCTCTCCTCTCCGCAGAAGACGACCAGAAGGCCAAGGAGGATCTCTCGCTGCTGGAGAAGGTGAAGGCAGCCGCCCAGTAATGGTCCGTGGCTCGCAGCTGTTGCTGCCATCTGGTGGCCAAACAAAATCGTCACCTCGGTGACTATACGACTCGGATGAGCGAGGGGCTGGATGTCGTGGTTGTCTGTCTCAAGCTGTCTTGACAAGGGGTGCTCTGTGGCTTTGGTCTTTTTCCGCGGGGGGAGCTGGGGGCCGGTCGTCATCGCGTATCACTCAAAGCATGTCATGCAATACTGGTTATTTTGATTTTCCTCGTGAGTTATTATGTCGTAATTTTGCCGTCAAAATGCCCATAAGGATTTTTTCAATGCTCAGTTGTCATCTTCTTTTTTTCTTGGCAATTAGCTTATACTTTTGTTTTGTTCCATGCAGTGTTTATTTTGAAACATCATTTGTCGTTGATGAAGACACAGCTGTTCCTGTGCGGTCGGTGGTCGAAGAATAGCTTTAACGCAATTAATGAAAGATCACGAAAAACTTCTTTTTAAACTTGGCCATTCATTCAGAAGGCATCAACTGATTATGTACATCATGACTGTGCATATACCAACGAAACAGATATGATAAAAGTAGTCAATATATTCAGCGTAAAACATTGGGATTTCCTTCGAGTCTGCTGCATCTCGTGAGGTAAAAGAGCGTTGGAAACATTCGTGTGCATAAATCAGTTTGGTATGAGAGACAATAGATTTTCATAATTATTTGTTCCAAACAGAGATTACCTCTTTGACTTTCCAAAATCAACTAAAGTCAATGTTGTTGTTTTTTTCGATAAGTTTCTATCTGTGAAGTAACCATTTCCTCATTGTTTTGACTGATTTTGTTGTGGTACATGAATGAGTTTCATTTCTCATACAAATCCATTTCCTTTTCTCTCCAAAATACTAGAATGAGCTCTAGAAATGTCCATTTCATTCGATTCTAGTTTTCAGGAAGAATTTTTCACGACGTTGGTTCATCAGTTGAATGCCGAAGAGAGATTTTAAAAATTAATTCGTTTTGGGTGGTGGCGAAAGCTGGCTTTGAAGTTATCTCATCAGCTTGATCTAACTGATTTGTCTTGGAAAGGACCAATAAAACAATGTCGAAGGCTTGGTTTTCTTCCACGTTTCATGTCATGAAGTCTCGCAGTAATTATGACCCTACTCCAGCTTAAACACAGTAGCTTCGAAATAAGAATGTCACCTTTGAGTTTTGCGGTTTTGTTATGATTCGATCAGCAATACTCCTTTTTCATGGAGCCAACTTATTATCATTTTTGTCGTCTCAAAGTCAGTTTTGTTACATTGAGCAATAAATGTAATCATTCGCCGACGTTATTGCAGTGAAGTAACGACCAGAATGTCTCCTGTTGTGCTATCAAAATATCTTATCTATTCTTATTGAAATACAATATCCAGTGACATCCTTAACATTTCTAGTCCATTTGTTCGAATGTGATACGTTGAACATAGTGTGTGATAATAAAAGACCTGATTTTGTTCTCGTGTGTGGAATCTGTAGTGAAGTTTTTCGCTTTCAACGCCTAAAAGCTTGTGTAAAGTACGCATCCAGTTTATGACCTTTGAACTACGCAAGGTTAAAATTTATGTGCATGCAAGGTCTCGCAGGTTCGTCTGAATTTTAAAACTAACAGTAGCTACAAGAACCAATTCTATAGTTTGTACTTTGATTCATGTTGGCATTTCAACACACGCAACTCTGAAGTAGCTGTAGAACCGCAAGAATTTCCTTGAAAACTGCATATGCTCTAAACTTTCGTCTTTTACTTATTAACTTGTTCTTGCACCAACACCACATACTTTTGACGACATTATGTTCGGAAACAGTAGCGTTTGCCCAGTACAACATTCTAGCAGGCGACTTTTAGTCAGAGTACTTATTGTCACTCATTGAACCGCATTGCGGATCTGTCGATCATTCGATTTTCGGCGAGTGAGAACAACACGTTGTAGGTCAGTCTGTTGATATCAAAGATGTGAATGATACCGTTCGCGCCACCACAGTTGAAGGAGTGCGTTTGTCTACGCTTAGTTATTTGGGATTCCGTCGCCGAAAGTATGCTAAAGGTACTCATACAGTAAATGTTAAGGAGATACTTATAGTTTTTAAAAAGTGGTGTCTGTCACACGACTTTCAAAGCACAAACTCCTCGTGATCAGACACTGACTTCTCCCTCGCACTTTGGTTAAAGTATAGTGCAGAGCTGTACAGAGGGTAGCCAATAATTTTCTCTTTCAAATGTAGCCTGTGAGAATATAAAACTTCTGTAGAATGTTCAGCTGGCATGACTATCGAATCGTTTACGACCTGCTCTATTTACATTTGCCGTGCAAAAATACCTGGCTCAAGTATCTTATTCGTTTTGTTTTTCATTTAATTCAAGTTGTGGTTGTTGAACGGCTAGTCCACCGTCCACACCGCACACATCCTGTCAACATTGACGAGCAGTTGATAGACTGAAATCAATGGGACCCACTGTCTTCATTTTGAAAATTAGAACCAAATAAGATTTCCGCACCGTATTCTTTCGTGATCTTATTTGTGGCCCTGAAAAATGCCGTCTGGATTGTGGCGAGCTTTCGGAAGACTCACCTTTGTCAGGCCAAAGATGAGAGAGACTGGCGGTGGCATGACAATATAGGAGTCTTGGAAATCGGAACCCCAAAGTTTCGAGATAAATAAAGACTCACGCGGGGCGTGTGCATGTCTGCCCTCCGCACGTGTGGGGCGTGTTTTGTTCACTCGTAGTGCATCTCGAAGCCGAGGCCAGGAATAAGATCACGAAAGAATACGTTGGACTAGATGGTCACCACCTACCCCTCTACTAACTACCTTGGTCCAACCCCGGTACTCCACCACCTTGCTCTATCTGCCGAGAGAGACCACTTTGTCACCAAACACCGACAAACCCTGAGTCTAGAATAGGGGTAGGGATAGGAGTGAAACGTGCTACTTCCGCTTCCAGTGTTCAGTTGCAATATTGTTGCAGTGCTACACTGATGTGTCGCTTAAAAAGATGTCTTGTCGTGATGATGTGGAACAGCTCACTTGATAATATGTCAACTTACGTGTATGCTGGGTACAAAAGTTTTGTACAGTGCCTGTCGTATAACAATGAGATTGAATTGCAAATGCATTCACACGCATATAGCTGTTCTTCGACAGTGTGAGCATAAAATCTGATTCAAGATTTCTGATCTAAGTACAATTTACCATATGAACATTGTAAGATGCAGAATAAACTAACAAGAAGTAGTCAAACTAAAAAATATCTTCCATGGCCTGAAATGCTGAGGAAATATGAAACGAACGAAGTTATTGTTATAACATGCATATCTAAAAACTCGAAATATCCACATTGCATTTCCTTTGTCTTCATTTGCATTCTTAAAAAAAGAAAGAAAGATATGTCATGGTTTATGATTAAGCATAAGCTCACTCATTAACTGCATCACTGAGAAGCAGAAAAAGGTCAACATGGAAACGTTGGAAGCGAAAGGTAAAAGTGACTTTTACATTGCCACTTTGCATCCGTTGATGGGTGCTCAAAGCGCACACTTTTACCCCCTGGTCATCGTGCTACACCTATTATCCCTGCAACACCATCTCAACTCACTTGGAAACATACACAACGCTGCGAAAAAACGTGCCAATATTATTTTCCCACTACTTTTCAGCTCAGCCATCACAGGCACCCGCTTTACTTCTGGGCAAAGAGAAGCAATGCCTGTCAAGCACCTTGCTCAGTGATGAAAATCTGGTATCTACACAGCTCCGAACGCCGCACCCACTAGCCGCAGGTGACCGTGGGTGAAGTGAGCTCACGACTCGGCCACAGATCCCCAACACGCAAGATAGTTACAACGATCTAAATGTGGTACCCGTGCATGTATTCAAGTTTATCGCATCACATACACCTCCATATGCATAACAACCACCATTTTATTAAATACGACTTTGATTGAATAGCATAAAAGGGCATGAACAAAAGCGACGAAATCCAAAGAGAGACTCATATTGCCTCACTTTACCCCGTAGCCACCCAGATGCAAAACATGGCAGGACTTCGGAGCATCATGGACCTCTGCTGAAAAGAAGTTGTAGTGGAAGTAGTAATATAATTTGTAGGAATAGTACGAGCAGTAGTAGTAACAATAGAAGTGTATTGTAGTAGAAGAAGAAGAAGTAGTAGTAGTAGCAGTAGTAGTAGTAGTAGTAGTAGTGGTAGTAGTAGTAGTAGTAGTAGTAGTAGTAGTAGTAATAGTAGTGGGAGTAGTAGTGGAAGTAGTAGTAGCAGTGGAAGTAGTAGTAGCAGCAGCAGTAGTAGTAGTAGTAGTAGTAGTAGTAGTAGTAGTAGTAGAAGTAGTAGTAGTAGCAGTAGTAGTAATAGTAGTAGTAGTAGTAGTAGTAGTAGTAGTAGTAGTAGTGGTAGTAGAAGTGGTAGTAGTAGTAGTAGTAGTAGTAGTAGTAGTAGTAGTAGTAGTAGTAATAGTAGTGGGAGTAGTAGTGGAAGTAGTAGTAGCAGTGGAAGTAGTAGTAGCAGCAGCAGTAGTAGTAGTAGTAGTAGTAGTAGTAGTAGTAGTAGTAGTAGAAGTAGTAGTAGTAGCAGTAGTAGTAATAGTAGTTAGTAGTAGTAGTAGTAGTAGTAGTAGTAGTAGTAGTAGTAGTAGTAGTAGTAGTAGTAGTAGTAGAAGAAGAAGAAGAAGAAGAAGAAGAAGAAGAAGAAGAAGAAGAAGAAGAAGAAGAAGAAGAAGAAGAAGAAGAAGAAGAAGGAGAAGAAGGAGGAGGAGGAGAAGGAGGAGGAGCAGGAGGAGGAGCAGGAGCAGGAGGAGGAGGAGGAGGAAAAGGAGGAGGAGGAGCAGGAGCAGGAGGAGGAGGAGGAGGAGGAGGACGAGGAGAGAGGAGGAGGAGGAGGAGGAGGAGGAGGAGGAGGAGGAGGAGGAGGAGGAGGAGGAGGAGGACGACGAGGAGGAGAAGGACGAGGAGGAGAAGGACGAGGAGGAGAAGGACGAGGAGGAGAAGGACGAGGAGGAGGAGGAACAGGAGGAGGAGAAGGACGAGGAGGACGAGGAGGACGAGGAGGAGGAGGTGGAGGAGGAGGAGGAGGAGGAGGAGGAGGAGGAGGAGGAGGAGGAGGAGGAGGAGGAGGAGGAGG
>JAWQFJ010000139.1:10000-15000 GCA_034096865.1 Theodoxus fluviatilis | reverse complement strand
CCGCACTCACAAAACTAATTTCCAAATGCATCAATGAAAATATACCCCGTGTTTTTTCAAACAATACGTTTAGTCCGTGCATTACCACATCGACTGGTAAAGTACTGAAGCAGCAAGAATCCAGGCAACCTTTTAAAAAAGGCTGACGCACTTTTATGGACTAATGCTTGGCTGCCATGTTTACTGACATTCTGCAAAATATTGAAAACTTGCACGGCCTGCTGACAGAAGACCAAATAGCAAGAAGCTGAAGTGGACGTCAAATTTGCTGTCACACATCAATATTTTATCATTTGGGGGCCTTCACTGTCTCTATGCTTATGCAACAGAAAACTAACATGCCCCATCGCTTCGACGGTCACTGGGATAGTTGTCTTTGATGACAGAAGCGTTCATGCTTTCAAATGCCTCCATGCATGTTGTCAATGGGATGTGCAACGTCACTCGCATGAGAATTTTCCATTGCCAGTGCACCACGAAGCGTAAAGGACTTCTTCAATTATTGACTCTGTGTGTGTGTGTGTGTGTGTGTGTGTGTGTATGCGTGCGTGCGTGCGTGTGTGTGTGTGTGTGTGCGTGCGCGCGTGTGTGTGTGTGTGTTTGTGTTTGTTTGTGAGGAAGGGGAAAATGCAGCAGCAGAGAGAAAGAGAGAACCGCAAGGAAGGCAAAAGCTGCTAGCACCCCTCCATGTGTGCCGACATGAGGGTGGGTCTTTCGAGTCTTTTCACCCACCTGCCGACACAATTATCGACAGAAATGGATGAAGCTGTTGTCTTCGTCTCCGAAGGTCGAACAACCAAAACCAGTGGTAATAGCAGCAGCTGCTGCAAGCAGCAGTAGCAGCAACAGTAGCAAGCAGCAGTAGCAGTAGGCAACTTACTGTCTCCAAAGACAATGGAGCGTCTTGGTAGATCAGAGGGCTCGGGAACAATGTCTGAATTGACCACGGAGTCCCCCGCTGGCGTGGCGGTCTCTACCGCACCCTGCACTGACAAAGGAAGGCTGATATGGAGTTGCAGTCTGCTTCCTCTGCCTCCTCTGCCTCCTCCGTCTCCTCCGTCTCCTCTGCCTCCTCCGTCTCCTCTGCCTCCTCCGTCTCCTCTGCCTCCTCCGCCTCCTCCGTCTCCTCCGTCTCCTCCGTCTCCTCCGTCTCCTCCGCCTACTCCGCGTCATCCGGCTTTGCTTGCCCTCCAGCCGTAAGTTCTCCTCAGCCTCATCGCTCTGTATGCTCTCTTTGACTGTGCCTTTACAGCTTACTACGGTCGTCAACAAGGCGTTTCCAGTTGTCCGGGGTGACCCAAGTGAGTCTCAAGTCTCTCCAGCAAACATCCCACCACCCTCTCGGACTGCTGTAGCCATATTTTGTAGCTAGGATGTAAAACCATGAGTAATCTCAAAAGCCGCCTGTAACCTTTCGGTGTTTTAATGATTATATCGCAGAGGTGACAGTGTTTACTGGGAGTATTCCTCCTCTTTGACTCCACTTCTTGACAACCGCTCAGCGAAATCCGATTCATGAGCCTGGTTATTAGATTTCAAACAACGTTCATATCATTTTAGCCTGCATTTATGACAGCTTCCGCCATGGTTACCAAAGTTACATGATTGAAAGATTGAATTTTATTATCCATTTCCAACCTCAGAGAGCGTGTGGCTGTCTCAATTGGAGAAGTGTGCCACGGAAACTTTTCATCATGCAGTGAACGATTACAAGATTCAGCCATAATTCATTCAAATTGTTTTGTCTTGTTTGCAAGCCAACCCAAATGTCGACTGCCCAAGAAACAGACTTATCACAGCTCCTGGATCACTCTGATAAGAGCTAGGGCAAAGATCTACGTTCTCCAAACCCGGCAGTTCCAACTGTTGGTGACGTCAGGTTTCTTGGCAAAAAGGTCACAACTCGCAGAAGCCACGCTGCACTCGCGGGACGCAAGATGAGATGATTACCTCCCTTGACTTGGCCAGGGACTCCGAGAGGGGGCGCACCTGCACAATGACGTCTCCAAGAGCAATCTATGACAGAATCTCTACAGCAGGAGTCTCCAGCAGCAATCTGTGAGGCTATGGGCTGAGCCCGTTGCTCTGGCCGGCTCACCCACAGCCATTAGCGGGCGCCTCGACTGCCAGTACCAACTTGTCACGAGGCCGCTCGTCGCTAACGGCGGTCCAGGAACCTGAGAGGAACGTGGGGCGCCCTCGACCAGCGAGCGATGTCGCTCATGTGATTTTAATGGGAGAAATGCGTGCAATAATTAGGGGGAGCGTCCTCAGTTTTATCACTGCTGTCATTTCTGGATGGCACTCCCCAGGGTTCCCCTCGACCGTCGGGAAGAACCTTTTTCCCGCCCTAACGCGCCGTCCCAGGCCATCGATCGTCCCAGGGTGACAGGAGCGGAGGGAGAGGGAAGGAGGGAGAGAGAGAGAGAGAGAGAGAGAGAGAGAGAGAGAGAGAGAGAGGAGGGGGGGGGGGAGGGAGGGAGGGAGAGAGAGAGAGCGAGAGAGAGAGAGAGAGAGAGAGAGAAAGAGACGGAGAGAGAGAGAGAGAGAGAGAGAGAGAGAGAGAGAGAGAGAGAGAGAGAGAGAACGAACAAACGAGTTTATTGTCTATACCTGCGGCCCATCACAAGAACTTTTATACGCTACAGTTTTACATCGTACTCGTAGAAGGGTACAATCGCTCTATATGCTGTACCTTAGTGATTTTTTGCAATGTACATTATACGCTGGGAGCGCAACGATGCACTTTTATTACGATCTCTGCCAGAGAATGAGAGAGAGAGAGAGAGAGAGAGATGAACGAGAGAGAAACGAACGAGAGAGAAAAAAACGAGAGAGAGAGAAACGAACGAGAGAGAGAGAAACGAACGAGAGAGAGAGAAACACAGAGAGAGAGAAAAAAAAACCAACGAGAGAGAGAGAGAAACAGAGAGAGAGAGAAAGAGAGAGAGAAACGAACGAGAGACAGAGAGAAACACAGAGAGAGCGAGAGAGATGAACGAGTGAGAAACGAACGAGAGAGAGAAAAAAAAACGACAGCGAAAAAACGAGCGAGAGAGAGAAGCGAACAAGAGAGAGAGAGAGAGAGAGAGAGAGAGAGAGAGAGAGAGAGAAACGAGCGAGCGAGAGAGAGAGAGAGAGAAACAGAGAGAGAGAGAAACGAACGAGAGAGAGAGAGAAACAGAGAGAGAAACGAACGAGAGAGAGATTAATTGATTGATTCTTTATTTATCAAGGATGAAATTTTATTCATTTCTGCCTATCTTACAAATTGTCCTTGCTCATAAATAAATGAAAACATGGATAATTAAGACACAAAATATACAGTAGCTAATCTATGTACAACAATTGGTAAGGTATATGAAGAATATGATCAAAAATGACAATGATTTAATAGATGCCTTTGACAACTGTCAGCTCAGTGATTTTTGAAGTTCAAGCAATACGTGTCATATGTACAGGCGACATCAGTGAGATCATCTGAATAGATAATCACGTATGGATGCTTTAAAAGACTTCATGGAAGTATTGTTCCTTAGGTGCAATGGGAGTGTATTCCATATCATAACACCTGAATATGTAATACTGCCTTTGAAAATGTCTACTCTAGGTTGTGGTAGAATGAAAGTGTTGCGAGATAGTGAATGGCTTGTTTGGGGACGAATGAAGAGATCAGTAAGAAACTTCGGTGCTTGTGATTGAGCTATTTTGTGCATAAGGATGACTTTATTGAGAACGAGGTGTTTTGGAAGGGTAGTAAGCCAAGATTTGTTATCTTTTCATCCGTAGACAATGTTGAGTCGGAAATGATAAGCTTGGCAGCTCGTCTGTACAGTGATTTAATATTGTTCAAGTGCACTGCCATGGAGCCACCCCATACAACAGATGCAAAATTAATATGGGAATTTATGTGTGCGTGAAAAAACATTGCGCGTGCATCGGTGGTGACAACATGCCTCAGTTTGGAGGGCAGGAAAATGTTCTTAGCAACAGTTTTGCATAAGGAATTGACATGTTGTTCCCAAGTTAGTTGTTCATCAACAATTATGCCTAGCACTCTGTGTTCAGAAACTTGCTCAATGATTTAATTTTCTAGCATTAGGTTGATGGTTAGGGGTTGTCGTTGACGTTTTTGTCTTGTAGTTAGGATCATGCACTTGGTTTTGATGGGTTTATGACCATTTTATTTGATGTACACCATTTTTGTAAATCATCAAGGGTAACGTTCAGGGTGCATTGGATGGAATTTATGCTTCTGTCGCTTACGCTGAAAATGGCGTCATCTGCAAACATAGTGCATTTGATACTTTCATTTGATATACTTAATGGTAGATCATTGATATACAAGCTGAAGAGCAATGATCCTAAAATTGAGCCTTGTGGAACCCCTGACTTTAAGAATCGTCTCGAGGAATACGACCTGTTGACATAGACACATTGGCTTCTATGCGTCAAGTACGATCGGAAGAAGGAGACTGATGTTGGATTTTTCAAGTACATCGAGAGTTTATCAAGTAGAATTTCGTAGTCAACTAGGTCAAATGCCTTTTTCAGGTCCAAGAAAATGGTACCAGACAGTTCGCGGTTGTTCATGGCTGATAGTCAGTCATTCACCAGGAAGGATAAAGCGGTTTGGCAGGAGTGATGGGAGCGAAAGCCGGATTGCAATTGATATATTAAGTCAAATTGGTCAAGATACGAGAAAAGATGTTTGTGAACGTGTCTTTCTAGTGGTTTGGAGATAAGAGGCAAAATTGAGATGGGACGGTATTCGTCAGGTACTGAAGCAGTCTTAGATTTAGGTAGTGGAATGACCTTGGCCTGCTGAAGACGAGACGGGAAGATACTGTTTCTTATACACAAGTTATAAATGTGTGTCAATGAAGGCAGTATGGCGGGAAGCGAAATTTTTAGTAAACGAGAACTGCTGCCATCAAATTCCGTGGATCGTTTGCTTGAAAAGTTGAAAGATGTATTGCATCACCTCATATGAGGTGACA
>JAWQFJ010000139.1:0-5000 GCA_034096865.1 Theodoxus fluviatilis | reverse complement strand
CATCACTCAGGATCTCGCTGGTCGTCTGCCGCAGCCTCTCCAACGAAGGATTTAAAGTCAGGAAAGACTGACATTCGGGGGCGATTCTCGTCGAGTCGAGGGAGAGGCTGGGGACAGGCTGGTCAGAGACGCGGTTGGCATTAAAACTTAAACTGGGCGCACTCTCCCAAATGAAAAATAGAAAAATCTTTGGATTACGCGTCGAGAGAGCGTGTAAATTTGTCCTTCCTAAAAACCACTAAAGGGAGAAATGGTTCTTTCCTCTTTCTTTTTCTCCTACGTTTTCTTTGTCCACTCCTTCCTGTCAACTACCGCTGTCGCTGCATCCGCCGTCATTGCAGGCCAAAAAACAACGTAGAAATGCTCTCTGATTATTACGTGCAGTTGCTTCCGAGTCGTTAAAGTTACAAGACATGTTTTATATGATGTACGAAGTTTATGTTCTGGTGAAAACAATGAAAATGTAAAACAATTATCGCAAGCTGTTTTGGACTTTTAATTAACAATGATCTATAGTAATCCATCATGCAAGATGCATTTTCAAAATGAAATGGAAATGCAAAACTATATGTAACTATGCCAATACAGGTATAACTATGGAATTTTTGTCCATACATTTATAAAATGTTGGCCCTCAGTTCTGACATAACGCTCTGTTAATGTGTTCCTCTATTTTTATTGCCAATATGTCAGCATAGGGCAATGTGAATTCCAGAACTTTTTTTAAAATCTTCCACCATAGATGGATAATTGGAGCGTGTTTTACGGCCTATCGTCCTTTGTAGGCTATGTAAGGCCAATAGGCACGATCACTAGAATTGTTAATGGTAGGGGAGAGTGGGGCTGGTTGTAACATTTTTAAAATTACGACTCATCACGCATTACATGCTTAACATTTAAGCAACTTTAATCAATCAATCAAAACTAAAAACATTCGTTTTAACGTTGAAACTGAAACAATTGTTCAAATCTGCACCGTTTGTCTCCAAGGTGAACAAAACTGACGTAACCCTACTTGTTACAACTTGCCCTACATGTGGGGTAAGTTGTAACCATACCATGGCGCGCTCTTTGCTGCGACAGGTCGTGTGGTAATGTCTCTCGTTCTTTAAGTTTTTGTGTCAGTTTTCCCGTATTTTGTGTACTGAAAGTTTGCAGAGTGATTTGTAAGACTGCATTGGAGTGGAATGTGATGGTATTGTGTCGGTTTGAGTTGCTGTTTGACAGTTATTGAGGTTTTAGCGTGTGACTGTTGTGAATCTTTCAAAAACTTAAGTAGGTCAACCCCTAGCCGGGTCTATTGATAGATGTTAAGTTGTAGCCTACGTGTGTCTCTTGTTTAAGCGTTTTTGTGTCAGTTTTCCCTACTTTGTGTACTGAAAGTTCGCAGAGTGATTTTGTAAGACTGCACTGGAGTGGAATGTGATGGTATTGTGTCGGTTTGATTTGCTGTTTGACAGTTATTGAAGTTTTTTAGCGTGTGACTGTTGTGAATTTTTCGAAAAATAAGTAGGTCAACCCCTAGCGCGGGTCTATTGATAGATGTCAAGTTGTAGCCTACGTGTGTCTCTTGTTTAAGCGTTTTTGTGTCAGTTTTCCCGTATTTTGTGTACTGAAAGTTCGCAGAGTGATTTTGTAAGACTGCACTGGAGTGGAATGTGATGGTATTGTGTCGGTTTGTGTTGCTGTTTGACAGTTACTGAAGTTTTTAGCGTGTGACTGTTGGGAATTTTTTTTTTTTTTTTTTTTTTTGAAAAAAATAAGTAGGTCAACCCCTAGCGCGGGTCTATTGACAGATGTTAAGTTGTAGCCTATGTGTCTGATTCGGTGGAATATATGTGACAAATGCGTGGATATAAGTGACCTGAGTGTTTGTTGCGCGATTCTTGGATTTTTCGTGTGTGATTCGCTGGAATAGTGCGTGTCTGATGCGCTGTCTGGCGTGGCTGTGTGACTCGTTGGAAGTATGCTGCTGTGTGTGTGTTGTTTGCTGACCTACGCATGGCTGAACTGAGCGAGGCGTCTTCCATCCTGCCTTCATGTAATTCGCTCAAGATCAGCTATGCATATCCGCTACACCCGTGAGGAGCTGTTGAGGCTGCGCAAGCAGGCATCCAGCGACCCGATTGTCTCCGACTACGCTGTCGACACGCGCTGCTTTCGACGACCCAGGAAAAGAGGACGCCGTGGTGGAGCCGTGGTTCGCGCCCGCAGAAGACGACACCGTCTGCCCTTGCCGTCCATTGTAATGGGAAACGTCCAGTCCGTGAGGAACAAGATCGACGAGTGTCTGGCGAGCGTGCAACACCTACGAGAGTACCGTGACGCCGACTTGCTCTGTTTTTCCGAGTCGTGGTTGACAGAGGATGACGGGGATCCAGATCTACCTGGCTTCACTGTCGTTCGACTTGACCGCACCCGGGAAGACACTGGCAAGTCTAGAGGAGGCGGGGTCTGCATTTTCGTCAGCAACAAGTGGTGCACTAACATCACTGTCAAGGAGAAGGTCTGCTGTGGGGTCATTGAACTCTTGACAGTTGCCCTCCGACCCTTCTACCTCCCGCGTGAATTTAACCAACTTTTTGTGACAGTTCTGTACATTCACCCTAAGGCTGATGCAAAGGTGGCCTGCTCCAGGGTGGCGGAGGTTGTGCACAGGTTGGCCTCGCAGTCCCCTGATGCCCCTTGCCTTGTGCTAGGGGACTTCAATCACTGCAAACTCAACCAAGCTCTCCCCCACTTCAAGCAGTACGTCAAGTGTCTGACCCACAAGGACAAAACCATTGACCTGTGCTACGGCAACATCCGCGGCGCCTACGGCTCCAAGCCACTCCCTTGCCTAGGCAGGAGCCCCCACAACATGGTGCAGCTGGTGCCCACGTACCGACAGCGTCTGAAGCAGGAGAAACCCATCGTGAGAAAAGTGAAGAAGTGGACCAGCGACTCGTCAGAGGCTCTTCGTGGCTGCTTTGAGTCCACCGACTGGAGTGTCTTATCTGACCCCAGCCTCGAATCGACTGCCGACGTCACCTCGGCGTACATCACCTTCTGCGCTGAAACTGTTCTTGAGACCAAGTCCTGCACAGTCTTCCCCAACACCAAGCCATGGGTCACCCCGGGTTTGAAGAGGCTGCTCTACAGGAAGAAAGAGGCGTTCAAGAGCGGTGACCGCGATGAGGTGAAGGCAGTCCAAAGGCAGCTCAACAAGCAGATCAGAGAGGACAAGCGCCGCTTTGCGACCAAGCTGGAGAACAACTTCAAAGAGGGCAACTCCAGGCAGTACTGGCAGGACGTCCAGACAATCACCGGCTACAAGCCAAAGAAAGTCCCTCTCAAGACGACAGATGAGGCGAGGCTGGCAGGAGAGCTGAACAATTTCTACGCTCGGTTTGACCAGCGTGACTTTAGCGAAGAACAAAAGAAAGTCATGGAGGAAGTGTTCAGCCGTCCTTCCACGCCTGTGATCATCACTATCGACGAAGTCCGGGAGACCTTCAAGAAAGTCAAAGCCCGTAGTGCGGCAGGCCCAGACAACATTACAGGCAGGCTCCTACGGGAATGTGGTGACTCTCTCGCCCCTGTTTACCGCGAGCTCTTCCAGCGGTCGCTTGACGAACACTCCATCCCCACAATCTGGAAGAGCTCGACCATCGTCCCTGTGCCCAAGAAGCGTGCACCAGCGACGATGAACGACTACAGGCCTATAGCACTCACCTCTATCCCCTTCAAGTGTGCTGAGAAGCTGGTGCTTCGGAGGTTGAGGTCAGAGACAGAGGAACACCAGGATCCTCTTCAGTTTGCATACTCCCGCAATCGGAGTACTGAAGATGCGATTCTGACCCTCGTTCATAACGTAGCCGACCATCTCGAGAAGCCCTCCTCGTACGCCAGGATCCTCTTCATTGACTTCAGCAGCGCCTTCAACACCATCCAGCCTCATCTGATGATGAGGAAGCTGCTGGAGTATGACGTCAACCCAGTCCTCATCAGCTGGGTCTTCAGCTTCCTCACGAAACGAACACAGCGAGTGCGTGTTGGACAGGTTCTGTCTGACGCCATCACCACTAACACAGGCGCCCCTCAAGGCTGCGTGCTGTCACCCTCGCTCTTCACGCTGTACACCGCCGACTGTCGCCTCAGGGATCTCATGAACCTGCTGCTGAAGTTCGCAGATGACACATCCCTGTCAGGTCTCATCCTGAAGAAGGACGAATCGGCGTACAGAAATGCCGTGGAGGAACTGGTGAAGTGGTGCGACGACAACTTCCTGGAGCTAAACGTGACCAAGACCAAGGAGCTCATCATAGACTTTCGACGAGACAACAAGACCACGGTCGATCCCATCGTCATCAAGGGCGAACCAGTCGAGATGGTTGATACATACAAATACCTGGGCACCATCATCGATAACCAGCTCGATTGGTCACCGAACGTGGACGCCGTGTGCAAGCGGGCGAACCAGAGGCTTTTCTTCTTGAGAAAGCTGCGGCAGTTTCGCGTCAACTCTGAGATTCTCCACCTCTTCTACCAGGCGACGATTGAGAGCGTCGTCTCCTTCAACCAGCTGTGTTACCACAGCAGTGTCAGGAAGGGCGACATGGAGAGGCTGGAGAAGGTCGTGGATGAAGCCGGCGCCATCACTGGCTCCGACCTCCAGCCTCTCAGTGATCGCTACCCCAGTGTGGCCATGAGGAAGATGGGCAAGATTCGATCTGACGACCGCCACCCTCTGCACCAGGCATTCGCGTCATGCGAACCCACTCGTGAATCCTCACGTCGCCTGAGGTGCTGGCCTGCCAGAACAAACCGCATGAGGGATTCGTTCCTCCCGACAGCCATCCGTCTCTTCAACGAGTCTCGGTGAATGGGTAGTATGCATGAAGATTGTTGTGAGACTTGACGTGAATGTGGGACCAGGAGTGACGTGAACTGTGACTGAAGAGTGGGTGATGTGAACTGTGACTGTGAGGATGAGTGATGAGAGTTGTGACTATGTGACC
>JAWQFJ010000138.1:0-18889 GCA_034096865.1 Theodoxus fluviatilis | reverse complement strand
ACAAACGAATGGAGGTTTATCCCTCCAGGTTTACTGGAGGTCCTACAGACTTTATCCCTCCAGGTTTACTGGAGGTCCTACAGACTTTATCCCTCCAGGTTTACTGGAGGTCCTACAGACTTTATCCCTCCAGGTTTACTGGAGGTCCTACAGACTTTATCCCTCCAGGTTTACTGGAGGTCCTACAGACTTTATCCCTCCAGGTTTACTGGAGGTCCTACAGACTTTATCTGTCTGTGTGTGTGTGTGTGTGTGTGTGTGTGTGTGTGTCTGTCTGTCTGTCCCGACTCCACGGCTTATATCTCAAAAACTACTGGACGGATTTCCTTGAGATTTTGCACACTGACTGGAAGTTAGGTCCGATTGAATATTATCAAATTTTCAGAATCGAGGTTTGAAAAGAAAGTGACTTTTTTACATTTTGGTGTTGCAATGAAAACGATACAACAGACTCCATTTGCAAAATCTGTGACGTGATCATTTGACGTCGAATAACGTGACGTCATTTGCCAATTGGGTGGGGAGAAGCAACGAGTTGAGCACCTTGCTCAAGGATGGAACTCTAGGATCCTCGCAGCTTTGAACACTGCACTTCTTAGCTGCAAGCATCAGTGCTCTGCCTTCAGGATGTAGAACTGCATGTTTTGAATGCTTATGGCATGCTTATCAAGCCGTCATTTTACACTCCATGCATGCACGTTCTAAAAGAAGAAAATTTAATGTGCTTAGTTTGTGACCTCATCTTGTTCCGATATTTGCGGCCAAGTGTTGAATGTGTAAATCATTTTCTCTGCTGACCTTGTCGCTTGTCAACTGCACTTCATTACAACAACTGCACCAGCAAATGTCCATTCACAAGACCAGAGAACATAAGAACAACATAAAATCAAGACATAGCGTTTCAAGTGTTTATTGAGATTTCTAATGTTAGCTTATACGCTGGGCCATGTCGGCCAGTATTGAGTAACAAGGAGCTGGAGTAGAAGTCAAGTGTGATGCGGAGGAAAGGAGGAACAGAGAAAGATAGCACTGAGCTGAAATAGGTTGAGGTGATCATCATATGTTGTTGACTGTGCTGGCAAGACGAGGTTGCAGCTGGCTAGTTAGTACCATATATTGCTCAAAGATATTTTGATAAAACTGGATACGATAACTTAACAACTGGACATCTCATGACATTTTGCAGTCTCTTAGGGCTTTGGGGTCTCTTAGGGCTTTGGGGTCAAAGCAAAATGGAATACCGATTACTTCGTGTGGATAGGAATCAGTAAAGTTGGAAAAGTCCCTCCATGATGCTACAGATTTGTGTTTTGTTTTTTTTGTAACTCAAAAATTTGTTCCTTGCAAAATGACAAATATTTACACTTCTTCAACATAAACAAAACATGACAATGGATATCACAAACTTCACAGACATTCCAACAGTGGTGTAACATAAAAAGAAAAGAAAAAAAGGCTGAATCCAAATTCCACACAAAGAGTTGTCTTTAACAGAAACTTGAACAATGTTCAGATGGCAAAAAACATTAGTGAACACTCCTTCATCAAAACATTACAAAACGTGAGTCCGCAAGAACAGCATATGATGCGTGATCAAGCAGACAGGAGATTAGAAGATCCAGTGTAGACAAAAGGTCAGCTATAAGCATGTCTCTAGAAACTAAGTATGTCAAAAGAGAGTCAAGGTCAGACAGTCTATGTACATGTGGCCCTATTTCAGCAAGCACAGGAAGAGCGGCATAGCACAGAGAATAACATTGGTTTTGTATGTGATCACATACTATAATGCAGTGATTCCACACAAAGTTCATCATGATCAAGAGCCATATATACTGCTTTCATCTTCAAGTTCGCTCTCAGGATGGTAAAAAGACAATGTAAACCAAACAGTAAATATTCAATAGCAATTGCAAAACAAACTCAACAGTCAACATCAAAAATGGATTCCTTTTCTTCTCTGCAAACACAAACCAAATAAATGTTTGAGAAAAACATTTCTGCAGAGTATGGTGGGAGAAATTCTGAATTAAAAACATATGAACAGCCAGGCAATTTTTAATGGGTCTGTCTGTGTTCTCTACACAGGGTAGACAGAAAGTTTCTAATCAGCAGTCGGGTCTTCAGCAGGCAATGCTTTGCTAACGCTAACGCTAATTGCCCACTCAAGAATTCATCCCCCCCCCCCCCCCTCCCAAACCATCTGGCCTATGCTTTCCACAGCTCGAACTGCCTTTCAACTTTTCTACTACGTCTGGCAGAGCCACAATACTTCTGGTTACAGAAGAAATCAAGTAATTTGGGAATAAGACTGAAGAGATTATACAAGCCTTTAATGGTGTCACCCAATAAACATGACTTGCTTCATGCATTGATAGTTATACTGAAGAGACGTGACGTGGCAGTCAATACATTAGTATAAACCCTGAAGATAAAATCCAAAGATGAACGTTATAGGTTTCAGCACAGTAGGTCAAGCAATGTCATACCAAATCAGACTTTTGCATTGTGGAATATAGTCAAACTACCACAGCGTGAGTAGTAATGAAGTGACTATACTCTGCCCATGGATTTTATAAATAAAAAGCCAAAGATATGCTATTTACAGCATCAAGGAATCTTTCAACTACAGATGAAACAGCCCATCTGACTATACTGCATTGAATTTCAAAGCATGCAATGTAACAAGTGCACTACACCTTATCAAAAAGGCAAATCATGGGAGAAAAATCCAATACACTGTCCCCGAAGTTATGTTTTCCTCTGATGCCCATGGCAATTTCTGAAAGTGATTATGCCTTCCTCCTAAGTTTGCACATACACTGACTTCAATTTCTGCAGCATTTTCTACAAAGCACAGCCCCACGAAACAGTTTTCATGGATTTTTATTTCTCTCTCGTTGTGGAAAGCTTATTTTTGCATGACAGGCTTCACTACTATAAAAAAAGAGAGGAAAAAAAAGGGGGAAAAAAAAGAATAAGAACCCCCCCCCCCCCCCAGCTTCACAGAGTTGTGAATCGGAGTTGACAAGAAACAAATACCCTTTCAATCCATTCATAAACTGGATCACGGTGAGCAGGTGGGAGCTCTAAGTATGTCCTTACAGCAACGAGGCCTTGGTGTGATTGTGGAGTTTGATGAGCAACAGGTGAGGAAACGGCACAGACAGTGTGATGCAGGGCTGGGACAGCCAAAGCCATCGCAGCGAGAAGACGAGACATGGTGGGACAAGCCGCAAGCCGCCGAGTGCCTGTCCCACCGGGCAGAGAAGCCACCATGCACTGAAGCAGACAGTATTGCTGGTGCGGCCATTCTCTTTGTTTGGAGAAGGTAAAGTCTTTGCACAATTTTTTGGCCTGTCAGGTAGATGCATTTCTTGCCTCGTCAGGCATCACCGTCAGTATTCCTCCTGCTCCTCTTCCAAGCCACCTTCAAACTCCTCCGGAGGAGCAAAGCCCTCCTGCAATGAAAGGAATGTTTGGGTCACATTTGGAACATGGTCAGGCAGCCATACTAGTATGATTATAGTTGGCCATTGCTTTATCGCACCCCCACCCCCCACTTGTGGTTAAGGTAACATGGCCACAATAAACAGGGTCAGTAGATCAGCCTGAACTTTCCCTCCCTTTTTGGGGGTCAGGTATTCATGCATTCTGTGAACCCGAGTCAGTAGTGACTGGCGCAGTTCGCAATGAATGCATAATAGACTTGACCCTTTGCATTACAGCATTACACCAAAAATAGTTTGCTCTGGATACTATTTTCCCCCCACTTTTTACAGAAATCATTCAGATGTCAAAACTTTTTTCCATTTCAACACAAACATTTCACTTCACCGTATAAACGCTTGTTTAGTGCCTCAACAAGTGTAATTTATGAGTTTTGTGCGAAATAGTCTCAGAACTACTTTAACGGTGTATGTCAGGGAGCAGAGGGCTATCTCACAAGCCTCTCGCGTGACCTCTATTTGAATATTTCGGACAGAATCCTTTCATCACTTGATATGATCTGTGCCAGAGATTCTTTCGCCGGTAGGCGAAGTCTCTAGTGGACTAGAATGGTATTAATGTACAGATGCATTATCTAAACATGTTCCAATTCTGTTCTGTCTCCCCCCCCCCCCCCCCCCCCCCCGGCAGCAGTGGGGTCTCTAGTCCTCTCTGTGTGAGCACTGCACTTCTGGTCGAGGTTGCACAACCGCTGCTTCTCAAGGCTGTGGTGCCCTGGGACTCAGCTGAGTGACTGGCACTGCAGGCTGCAACTACACATGTATACACACATGCACACACACACACACTGCAGGCTGCAGTTACACATACACATGCGCACACACACACTCACAGACTGACAGATGGCAAGTTGAATGAGCAGAAATTGGACATCAATCTTACCTCAGTTGCATAGAGAATATCTGTAACTTTTCCAGAAAGTTCGTTTCCTTCGTGTTCTTGGCAGAGGATCTCAATGTCCCGCAACTTGCCAAAGTAGAAGTCCCTCTCTTTCTCCAAGCCTTCCTTCTCAATCTGTATCTGTTGCAACTGTCAGGACAGAACCACATAGAACCAATTAAGCCCAAGATCAGCAGATTTGTACCTGGTACAATGATAGCTGTAAAGTATTGAATTACTAATTCAGGATTACTTCACACAACAACGAAGTACAAAACAAATAATTGAATAGTGGTCATAATCTCCTTTATTACAGAGAAAAAAATCCCACCCTATTCCCTACTGTGTAAACATCTATAACAATACTAAAATAACACTAAATCTGGAAGAGATCTTCTGAGTAAAACATTAGTGGTATCTCCTCAAAACCAAACAGTAAACAATACTATTAACAAGAAGGGCAAAGCCCATACGACTCACATGCTTAACCTTGACCTTTATATGACCTTGACCTTCAGGTGACCTTCAAGGTCAAGGTCAAACAACTAAACCTACCAATGACATCATACACAAAGAAATGCTTTACACATTTTCCTACCAAAATACATGTGACCTTGACCCAAGGTCAAGGTCATCCAAGGTCATGCAACACAAAGCTGTTAATTCAAGACATAGGAAGCACAATGGTGCTTATTGGCACTTTCTACCATGAGATATAGTCACTTTTAGTGGTTCACTACCCCATTTTGGTCACATTTCATAAGGGTCAAAGTGACCTTGACCTTGATGATATGTGACCAAATGTGTCTCATGATGAAAGAATAACATGTGCCCCACATAATTATTAAGTTTGAAACAGTTATCTTCCATAGTTCAGGGTCAAGGTCACTTCAAAATATGTATACAATCCAACTTTGAAGAGCTCCTGTGACCTTGACCTTGAAGCAAGGTCAACCAAACTGGTATCAAAAGATAGGGCTTGCTTTGACCTATATACCACTTGTAGCTAAGGTCGCCATTCTCAATAACGTGGGAGAAAATTGGGAAAATGTGAAAAATGACTGTTTTTGAGACCACATTTATGGCTCCTGTGACCTTGACCTTGAAGCAAGGTCAAGTCACTATGTATGTTTTTTGAGGCCTTGTCATCATACACCATCATGCCACATTTGGTGTTGATAGACTTAATAGTCTCCGAGAAAAATCCAACGTTTAAGTTTTTTACGCCCGGATGCCCGGACGCCCGGACGGACGAAACGGCTCAGTACATAGACTCACTTTTGCTTCGCATGTGAGTCAAAAATGTCTCCATCAATGGGCTAACATCCACTTGTAACAGAATATCCCATTCTTTGGTTGCTCTGGCTGACTATTGTGAACAGTTCTTATCCCTCCAGGTTTACTGGAGGTCCTACAGACTTTATCCCTCCAGGTTTACTGGAGGTCCTACAGACTTTATCTGTCTGTGTGTGTGTGTGTCTGTCCCGTCTCCACGGCCTATATCTCAAAAACTACTGGACGGATTTCCTTGAGATTTTGCACACTGACTGGAAGTTAGGTCCCATTCAATATTATCAAATTTTCAGAATCGAGGTTTGAAAAGAAAGTGACTTTTTTACATTTTGGTGTTTTAATGAAAACGATTCAACAGACTCCATTTTGCAAACTCTGTGACGTTATCATTTGACGGCGAATAAAGTGACGTCATTTGCGAGGAGATTTTCGATCCTATATGCCAGAAGAATTTCGAAACACCTGGGGAGGAATGGCGAAATTCCAACATGTGCGACGTCATCAATACCGTGACGTCATTTGCGAGGACAGTTTATAGGAGAATTAATTTAGATAGATAGATATGTCCTCAGATGTCTTAGGCTGCGAGGCCTTTATCTGATCTTTTGATCAGTACTTATGGCTACTCTCACTCTCTCTCTGTCTCTCTCTCTGTCTCTCTCTCTCTGTCTCTCTCTCTCTCTCGATCTCTCTCCCACCCACCCTCTTACTCTCATTCTCTCTTCCCTTCCTCCCCTTTTCCCAGCTCCCCTCCCCCCCTCTTTCTCTCCCTCCCTCTCTCTCTCTCTCTCTCTCTCTCTCTCTCTCTCTCTCTCTCTCTCTCTCTCTCTCTCTCCCACCCACCCTCTTACTCTCATTCTCTCTTCCCTTCCTCCCCTTTTCCCAGCTTCCCCCCCTCTCTCTCTCTCTCACTCTCTCTCTGTCTCTCTCTGTGTCTCTCTCTGTGTCTCTCTCTGTGTCTCTCTCTCTCTCTCTCTCTCTCTCTCTCTCTCTCTCTCTCTCTCCCTCTCTCTCTCCCTCTCTCTCTCTCTCTCTCTCTCTCTCTCTCTCTCTCTCTCTCTCTCTCTCTCTCTCTCTCCCACCCACCATCTTACTCTCATTCTCTCTTCCCTTCCTCCCCTTTTCCCAGCTCCCCTCCCACCCTCTCTCTCTGTCTCTCTCTCTGTCTCTGTCTCTCTCTCTGTATCTCTCTCTCTCTCTCTCTCTCTCTCTCTCTCTCTCTCTCTCTCTCTCTCTCTCTCTCTCTCTCTCTCTCTACCATATTTGAATATTTTGCCTCAAGGGCTGAATGTAAGTAAGAAAGGCAATACTGCCTAATTCACTACCCTTGTAAAATAAAGTTCGTTCGTTCGTTCTGTCTGTCCTGACTTAAGCGCAACAACTTGGTACTGGTAGTCTGTTGGCTTGGCCTAATGGCAGTGAATCGATAATAAACTTGGCAGAAATAGACCTTAAGTATCCTAAAATGTACAAGACCACTCAAATTTCATGAACTATCATCCATTTTTATACAATTTACAGTGCAAAATATGAAGCGAGGGAGTTTACAGAAAAGAACGTTATAATTCCTTTACAAACACGTAGTAACGTCAGTTGCCAAATGAATGGCTCAGATGGTAAAGCGCTGGACAATTGTAACGTTAGGTCATGCGTGAACGGATTCGAATCCGCGCTGAAACTTTTTTCGAACCCGACCTGTTTTTTGTGTTTTTGTGTGTGTTTTTCTCCCCCCTCTTTTCTCAAGAGATTGCGGGTTTGAACCCAATTTTTTGTGTGTGCCAAAACCTGGAGGTTCAGCGCCAGCGGTTTTGATCTGTCTGTGTGTGTGTGTGTCTGTCCCGACTCCACGGCTTATATCTCAAAAACTACTGGACGGATTTCCTTGAGATTTTGCACACTAACTGGAAGTTAGGTCCGATTGAATGTATCAAATTTTCAGAATCGAGGCTTGAAGAGAAAGTGGTTTTTTAAGGTCGTATAATCGAAGCACCTCTCTAAAAATTATTGAAATGACAATTGACGGAATAGCCAAATTTGACGTCATTAATAACGTTACGTCATTTGCAAGTACAATTTCGATCCTATATGCCAGGAGAAGAATTTCGAAACACCTGGGGAGGTAGGCAATTTGATGGAATGGCGAAATTCCAACATGTGCGNNNCGCTACGGATTGGTGGAATGCCACGACAGATCTGAAATGTGAGTATAGTTCATACCTGGCTTGGCAGCCCACTTAATTAGTTATTATTTATTCTGGGGAAGGGTTCATTATATTCTGCAATGCGTTTCAGTATCTCCATGCATTATTATTAATTGTGTAATAATTATCACTCTTGACCAATTTGTCTATTATTGATTAAAGCTGAATTTGAACTTTGATTTAGGAATCCCAGTCATCATTTGCGTCCATACGTCATCCTTGTGCGAATGTTTGATTGGAAGGTGCCAAGTAGTAAGAAGTACCCTAGACATTTAACGAGCCAGAGAAAAGATTGACAATCTTTTAATACTACTTGTAACACCACCCCACCCTCTCTCTCATATGTTCACTCACAGACACACATGCACGCACACACATGCACACACGCGCACACACGCACGCGCATACGCACACACACGCACGCGCATACGCACACACACGCACGCACACATACATACACACACACACACACACTTACACACACATCACATCACACAGTCCTCCCTTTTGCAACCGAAGGACGATAACCACTCTTCCTCCAACAAAAGGTGCAAGAAACTTTCACATCAGCGCTTTTCATTTTTGTCTGCTGCATTCTCCCACAGCACTGCACCTTGCTGAGGAACTTGCTCGTCATGTCCATTATCCAGGGCGTAGTGCCGCTGTCCTGGAAACCATGCACGATGATCTTGGTGGAATGCTGAGCGTTGAAGTGGCTTCTGCTCACGCTGGCCGCGTCGCCGTCCTTGAGAGTCTGGGCACTTCCGGAATTTTGGCGAGTGTAAAGATGAAAGGTCACTGAAATTTTGTCAGGCGACTCGGGCTTGAAGCCCTTGGTGTTGTCAAAAGGTTTGGAGGTGGAGAAGCAGCCATATTGACCATAACATACGTCGTTGGAAAAAAGTAAACCTGGGAAAGGGAGCTAGAGTGAATTTCATTTACATCAACATCATGCGGAATATTACTGGATCAAAGATCTATGACGGTCAACATAGGACATTCATAAGAACCTCCACATTTGCATCAACATCATGCGGAATATTACTGGACCAAAGATCTATGACCGACAACATAGGACATTCATAAGAACCTCCACATTTGCATCAACATCATGCGGAATATTACTGGATCAAAGATCTATGACCAACAACATAGGACATTCATAAGAACCTCCACATTTGCATCAACATCATGCGGAATATTACTGGATCAAAGATCTATGACGGACAACATAGGACATTCATAAGAACCTCCACATTTGCATCAACATCATGCGGAATATTACTGGACCAAAGATCTATGACGGACAACATAGGACATTCATAAGAACCTCCACATTTAAAAGTCGGATTTCGACGAAGCAGATTAGAATTTACAAAAGGCAAAAAGAGTATAAATGCAGACTCTGTAATAAGAAAGCAGTTAATCTTTTCGTTTTAAATCTAGGCAAAGCGTTGTCTCATGAGTCAACAATGATATGCATCGCGTCCGACATGAGCAGGAATGTAAAGTTCAGCACGTTTAAATACTCTCGTCAAAATGGAGATTTTGATTTTTAAACATTTAACTTTCACTCTTCCTCTCCTATTGTTAATTAACGCCGTCCGTTCTTGCTCAGTATCTGAAGAACAATCAGGTGACGAAAACGTTAGTGAGTTGATTTTTCTACTGACATTACTTGATCATACGATTTAGTCGTTTTCTTCACTTCTTTCTCTTAATTCACCAATACACGTCTTTCGCACTTCAAATACAGGCATTCGAATGGGGACATTACAGGAATAACACAATGACTATAAGTAAAATGCCAACTATACTTATAAACTCTTTTGCACTCGGCAAAATGATGATGACAAAGAGCGCCCCAGGAGAAATCTCTACGAGCAGGGTTGATTTATTAAAACATTGTCTCTAAAACTTCTGTTGTGATGGGTCTCCAACTAGAAGAAGAAAAAAAACACCCCATCTCTGGTAATCTCAAGCATGGCTCTTTTGCATTTGGAGTGTCCTTGCAATTTCGTCGAGAGATACGCTATTTTATTTAAAAACAAAGTCAAAGCAGAGCTGATTTACATTCAGCGAATGAGAACACCAACGTGTCTGTTTTTCTATCATGGATGACAACACATCAACTAACTACTTAGAAGCTGATATATATCTCAAAAACTGCCTCACTCAAAGGTCAATTGACGGAATAGCGGACGGAAATGCTTAGTCGAATCGAAATCGAGTCAAACAGAGTTATCTTTTCCGTTTCCGCGTGTCTTTCGACGCTAGCAAGAGTAGAAATCTGCAACATTTGGCGGCTTGCAATTTCCTCTCTCTCTCTTACCCCTTTTCCCAGCTCCCCTCCCCCCTCTCTCTCTCACTCTCTCTCTCTGTCTCTCTCTGTCTCTGTCTCTCTCTCTCTGTCTCTCTCTCTGTCTCTCTCTCTCTCTCTCTCTCTCTCTCTCTCTCTCTCTCTTACCACATTTGAATATTTTGCCTCAAGGGCTGAATGTAAGTAAGAAAGGCAATACTGCCTAATTCACTACCCTTGTAAAATAAAGTTCGTTCGTTCGTTCTGTCTGTCCTGACTTAAGCGCAACAACTTGGTACTGGTAGTCTGTTGGCTTGGCCTAATGGCAGTGAATCGATAATAAACTTGGCAGAAATAGACCTTAAGTATCCTAAAATGTACAAGACCACTCAAATTTCATGAACTATCATCCATTTTTATACAATTTACAGTGCAAAATATGAAGCGAGGGAGTTTACAGAAAAGAACGTTATAATTCCTTTACAAACACGTAGTAACGTCAGTTGCCAAATGAATGGCTCAGATGGTAAAGCGCTGGACAATTGTAACGTTAGGTCATGCGTGAACGGATTCGAATCCGCGCTGAAACTTTTTTCGAACCCGACCTGTTTTTTGTGTTTTTGTGTGTGTTTTTCCCCCCCTCTTTTCTCAAGAGATTGCGGGTTTGAACCCAATTTTTTGTGTGTGCCAAAACCTGGAGGTTCAGCGCCAGCGGTTTTTATCTGTCTGTGTGTGTGTGTGTCTGTCTGTCCCGACTCCACGGCTTATATCTCAAAAACTACTGGACGGATTTCCTTGAGATTTTGCACACTAACTGGAAGTTAGGTCCGATTGAATGTATCAAATTTTCAGAATCGAGGCTTGAAGAGAAAGTGGTTTTTTAAGGTCGTATAATCGAAGCACCTCTCTAAAAATTATTGAAATGACAATTGACGGAATAGCCAAATTTGACGTCATTAATAACGTTACGTCATTTGCAAGTACAATTTCGATCCTATATGCCAGGAGAAGAATTTCGAAACACCTGGGGAGGTAGGCAATTTGATGGAATGGCGAAATTCCAACATGTGCGACGTCATCAATAACGTGACGTCATTTGCGAGGACAGTTTATTAGGGTCTGCAACGAAGCTGGTAATCAGGAGTATTTGCCGCTGGTGCTCTTTCGCGCGGAGAAACCAAAAAGTGGTCTCTGGTCAGTACAAATTGGCTTCAGAACGCAGTGAGAGAGTACCAAGAGGTGTTCATTTTTGTTATGTTTGCCAGTGCTACCGTGGCAAAGTGATCGTTTATTGTCGCAGTATGCAGGCATGAAGTGACGAAGCTAGGTTCGAGCTTGCAAGCAGATGTAACTAAATAATGGCGTGGATCGGTGTAGTGTACTGTAGTCGTGCTCTTGAATACTACTAGCCAACTAGGTCTCTCGTTCTCAGCATTTCTGCTGCAGGAATGCAGTACATGATTATTGAACAGAGCTCAACTTTCAAACTTTGTCCGATTATTTCGACCGTAAGATAGCAGTAATTTGACATTCGGCGTCACCGTGTCATGTGACGGTGATAGTTTCGTCTGCAACTCGCACTTACGTTATGGTCGAAGTAGATTGATGTTTACTTCGTCCGCTGAACGCTGTCAAGACTAATGCTCAAATGAATGAAGTATGATTTCATAATTTTTCCGGATTAATACAAATGTATATCAAATACATCAGTTCAATTTAATCGAGTCAATTAATCGAGTACATGTCCACTAGGTGAAAAATGTGTTGAGTGGAACGCAAGTCAGAAAAGTTACACTTGCAGTCTAAACAACAAAATGAATACAGTGTTTGTATTGAAAAATCAGGTCAATCTTTTCGTCGTTTGGTTCCACGACAAGAGTATGAAATCTTGTTTCCAGCGAGATTAGGAGCTTCTGCAAACATGGCTGACAACGGTCAGAATGGTTATAGTTGCTTGGTTTTTTCCTTGTCAAAACTTGTTATACCGTCAGATTGTAACCACCATCAGATTTTCTGCAACTTTTCGAAGCGAATCTAGCCTAAAAACCTACCAGTTATGCATCGTGTTAACAGGATTGACTCGTTGCTTGTAGAACGACGGTACTCGGTAGCAGTACCACACACGGTGTGTGCGTGAATGAGTACGAATGCACATGTCTGGTGTGAACATCTATAAAGTATAATACACTTCCTCCTCTGTGTGACTGTGTGAGTGTTAATTCAGCGTCTATGACATGCCAAAGGAAAACAAAACATGTCATAATAGGAGCTTTCCTGAACCTATCCATCATGTTTTAAATATATGGTCCATTGTTCCTGGGCCAATAGCTTAGAAGTGGATTTACATGCTTTACAAACACTCCGTCATAGCAATTCTCTAATAGCTCAGTTGGTAGAGCGTTCGACTCTTGGTCATGCATGACCAGGTTTGTTCTGCGCTGAAACTTTTTTTCCTTCTTTTTTGTCGAGAGGTTGTGGGTTCGAACCCGACCTGGGTTTTTGTGTTTTTATGTGTGTGTGTGTGTTTTCCCCCTCTTTTCTCGAGAGGTTGCAGGTTCGAACCGATCTTTTTTTACATTTTTTTTAATATGCCAAAACCTGGAGGTTCAGCGCCAGCGGTTTTTATTATCAACTGTTGAAAATTCCCATCTGGAGCAGAGCTAGGTGGAATCAAGGCACATTCTAGGGGCCAAAGCAACTGCTGAAAGGAAATTTAGTCAAAATGTCTGCCCTCTAACACTCCAAGGTCTGAGAAGACTGATTTGAAAGGCAAACAAATGACAACCATACAGCAATCTACTCCTCACAAAAACAGACCTGTTTACCTTAAGTTGTGCAAAATAGGGAGATGGGGACTCAAAAATAGGGAGATTTCAATCAAAAGAGGGAGATTTTTATTTTTAGCCCTTACAGCGGTGCTAAAACACAAGCAAATTAGGCAAACATGCACACCTTTCATTAACTTTGAGATTGCTGATGAACTGTTACAGATAGACACATAAAGTAATAACACAAAATGCTTGAAATTGAATGAACAATATTTTGGTGTGCAGTTTATAGTCTTTATTCAAATCCTGATTTTTTTTCGGTCAAATTTTAAATGGTAAACATTTGTGGGTTTTTCACTCCTTGAGAAATAATACAGGTAAATCACTATGCAATAGTGGGTAAATACCCTATAAACCCTACTGGATGTTTGGTTTAATCATCTGTGCATACTAATGTATCATTCTCTTTGACCAAAAATGCACTTTAAATTACCATGTAAATTCGATGATCCAGGTATTAGAGAGGCAAAATGAAGTAATTCTGATTACCTATACTCTTTCATCTTAACCAATGTTCCTCAAATTATTGCAAATGTAGAACTAAATAGCATCAATATGTGGATAATTCAACATGAAAACAGTCTGCAGTAAAGTTTGTCTCCTACATTCACGATTTGATAATTTGTCTGTAATAAATTATAAAACTGAAAAATTCTACTGATTTTTGTCATTATGAGACACAAGAAGGCATTACACAATACACAAACATTTTAAAAAACTTACCTCAAACCAGCAATACTACAAAAACATCCAGAAAATTGCTATATACATGAATACCCACCCTTTCATGCAAAAAACCCCCCACTAAATCACTGGTGAAGGTAGGAGGCACATTCACACATACCAGTGTGTCCAATTGCGGCAAGCAGTCTCATCCAAACCAGTGATCCAGTTTGCATGAAACTTGGAAGTACACCCAGTAATCTAATTGCATGAAACTTGAAGAGTACATGCAGTAATCCAGTTGCAATGAAATTTAAAGTACAACACAGTAATCCAGTTGCAAAAGTCAATTTACTCAGCGTCAGATTCGATCTACGCGAGGAGTTTCGACTCGCCCATGAATGGCGCAATTGAATTAGTCGCGCTTACCACGATAAGGGTTAGATATGTGTACCATCCCAGGTCACAAACTGCATAAAAATTGAATAAAAATCAGCTGAAAGTGGAATAAAAAACTCAGAAATCAGCTGAAACGCTGATAAGTCCCATCTCTGCTGGCACATTGTTGCCTCTGCCCTAGTCGTTGCATTCTCAAGCGAGTCAAGGTCGTCCACTGAAGCCTTCGGTGCAGTCACAAAACATTTTCCTATGGATCCTGTACGTGCAGCTGCATCTTCATTAGACTTGTGGACCTCCGATTTCAAGTGCTTAGAAATGTCATTCTTGCCTCCGTGGCTCACGTTGATGTCTTTTTTGCAGAACGTGCAAAACGCGTGTGATTTCGATTTCGACGATGGGCGAAATGCCGGGAATTCCGATTTCCACTCAGCCTTCCACTTTGCGCTGTACTTTGCTCTCTTTCTGCTTCTGACAAGAGTGGACTTTCTTTTTTCACCCTCTGTGTCACGCTCACTGTCGGATTCAGAATCAGTTTCGCGAGTCTTTCTCTTTGAGTTTTCAATGGACGCCATCTTCATTGAGATCGGTCAAGCAAAATGGCGGCTATTCCAGGTTGTAAACTGGCTCTCGATTGGACGAAGGTCCTGACTCAACTAATCAAAACAATTGAACTGCAGATCTGCGGAATGACCTTCAGTGGCGCGGTAGAAAGTTCGGATCGTCATGTAAATGCTTCGGAAACGAAATAAACCTTTCAAAATTTTTCATTTTCGGGAGATCGGTGGAAAAAAAATCGGGAGATTTACGAAGCTAGCGGGAGGTCGGGAGATAGGGTCTGAAATCGGGAGTCTCCCGCTAAAATCGGGAGAGTAAACAGGTCTGCAAAAACCGAAAACAAGACAGGAGGAATGCTGGGCGTACCTGGTGTGCCAGCTCATTGACGCGAGCAGAGTCGCCACCCGAACTGTGGTTGGTGGCCCTGGCGGCAGCAGGAATAGCCGCCGGACGCCCAGCAGGTGCCTGCAGTTTGGGGGCAGCCACCTTGGGTGCTGCCAAACAGAGTGTAGAATGCAGGCACTGTACACAAGGGCTTCAGCACAGCCATCTATACTCATGGGTAGCAATAAGGACATGGATGTAATGGTCACTTGATGATAGCTTGAAGTGGGGTGGGGTGGGGGGGGGGGGAGACAGACAGACGGACAGACAGACAGACAGACAGACAGACACACGGACGGACTGACAGACTGACTGACTATCACAGACAGTCACAGACAGACTGGCAGACAGACAGGAGACAAACTGGAAATGGAAAAATGCAGAAAGAGAACCACAACCACATAGATTACAACAAGAAGGGCAAAGCCCATACGACTCACATGCTTGACCTTGACCTTTATATGACCTTGACCTTCAGGTGACCTCCAAGGTCACGGTCAAACAACTAAACCTACCAATTACATCATACACTAAGAAATGCTTTACACATTTTTCCTACCAAAATACATGTGACCTTGACCCAAGGTCAAGGTCATCCAAGGTCATGCAACACAAAGCTGTTAATTCAAGACATAGGAAGCACAATGGTGCTTATTGGCACTTTCTACCATGAGATATGGTCACTTTTAGTGGTTCACTACCCCATTTTGGTCACATTTCATAAGGGTCAAAGTGACCTTGACCTTGATGATATGTGACCAAATGTGTCTCATGATGAAAGTATAACATGTGCCTCACATAATTATTAATTTTGAAACAGTTATCTTCCATAGTTCAGGGTCAGGGTCACTTCAAAATATGTATACAATCCAACTTTGAAGAGCTCCTGTGACCTTGACCTTGAAGCAAGGTCAACCAATCTGGTATCAAAAGATAGGGATTTGCCCTATATACCATATATAGGTCAGGTATCCAATCTCAAAAACTTCAGAGAAAATTGAGAAAATGTGAAAAAAAAATGACTGTTTTTTAGACAACATTTATGGCCCCTGCGACCTTGACCTTGAAGCAAGGTTAAGTCACTATGTATGTTCTTTGAGGCCTTGTCATCATACACCATCATGCCACATTTGGTATTGATAGACTTAATAGTCTCCAAGAAAAATCCAACGTTAAAGTTTTCGGACGCCCGGACGGACGAAAAGGGTGAGTACATAGACTCACTTTTGCTTCGCATGTGAGTCAAAAAGGCCAGACTAAAGCAAGAGATGTAGATCAAACAACAGAATAAAAGTCAGCCCATGGACCAGCCTGCCAGCCAACACATTTCTCCCTTTGACAGTTTCATTTATACTTTCATCACTTGGATGGATTTGACAGCGACAGTAATACCATAGCACCACACAGAGAAAACGACTACGGTGATGAAGGCAAGGCACTCACTGGCAGTCTTGGTTGGGGCCCGGATACCAGGGGAGGCTCGGGCAGCTGTAGGCGCCTTTGCTGGAACACCGGTCCTGGCTGGCTTGGCTGCCGCAGCACCACCAGCACCACCAGCACTCCCCACAGGCTCGCCACCCCTCGCCCCAAGAGCATCGTAATCCTGCCCTTGGAAGTTGGCCTCGTAGAACTTCTTGAACCATTGGACAAATTCAAAATTGTCCTGGAACCTTCCTTTGACGAGGCGCTCCACAGGAATCATCTGCAGAGGGCACCAAGGCAACAGATGATGAAACTACTGGTTTGGCCATGAAGTTAGGGATGAATGTAAGTCCATGATTAGAGGCATGTACTTGTCTATCTCATCATCACTGTGACTGTCTCTTGTTGGATGACCACTATCAGCCGGGGGGTGTGGGGTGGGGGTGTGGGGGGTGGGGGGGGTGTGTGTGAGGAGGGGGTTAGGGTTGTTGGATGAAACCAATGATATTGAAACTGACATCCTCCTTATCTTGTTCCTAATGATATAAGACATTTTCTTAGGAGCTACACTGTTTCCCAAAAATGCCATAGAGTTTAGACTGCCTTAACATTCTCCTCAAACTTCTCCTGCACACATTATAATTCATGGCTACCATCAAACCAGCTTTCCAGAGATGAAGTGGCAAGAAACTCCCAATAGAACGAGACAAACAGATGGTCTTCAGAGGGGGAGCCTCTGTCAGCTTGTTTTGGCCCTCAAAACAGTCTTGGAATTCATGCATCCCACATGACCTGTTGAAGTTGGGGGTTTACAAACATTAGCACCAGTGCTCCAAAGGTCTTCTTGGCTGATTGATTATGTGCACCTCCTACACCTACTGTCATGGATGGATGACAGGTTGTACTATACTGTTCAAGCAATTTGAAATGTAAAAAAATTCTAGTGTAAGTTTCACATTCTTCTGTTTTCAAAGATGATCATCATTGAAAGCAAATTATTAAGGCTAAAGTCGTAAAGAGCAGAAAAAAAGCAAAGTAGTCCATTATTAGGAGTGTTCATAAGTTTGTTATTTACTAGCCCACTGGGCTAGGTGCACAGGAAATTTACAACAAAAGATGTCATACTAGCCTGTCTGAATCATAGTGTCATTCATCTTGAAACAAACAATTTCGTTTCTCATGTTCATATTATTCTTCTCTTCATTTCTTTTCTTGGTTGCATTGTTTCATCTTTGTACTGGTAGGGGCTCACTTGCAATGATGTACCTCAAATGCATCCAGCGCTGACAGAATGTGTTCTTATTGCAAATCAAGCATTACCATGGCACTAAGTCTTGCGGCATGTTATCTCATAGTGAGAAAGATGGCTGACATTGCAGCAGACTACATGACCATTATAATGAGGTCATGGAACTGAGGAAAAATAAGTATGACAGTTGGAAACAGCATCAAAAAGCTTTATTGTTTCCCATTAAATCAGCAATATTCAACAACACAATTTATCTTGCTGACGATAAGCTAATACTTACTTTATCAACCCCCATTTTTCCAAAAGATGCTTGGAGAGCTTTGAAGTTGTTTATGTACTCATGTTCTAGTTGCGTGTTGAACTTCACTTTCTTCAACAAGATGGAGCCTGCAAAAAGTGAGAAAAAAGTGAAAATCTCTCTTCTCAAAACAATGTAAATACAGCACTGCTTCTGAGCAATCATTTCTCTCTCTCTCTCTCTCTCTCTCTCTCTCTCTCTCACACACACACACACACACACACACATTTATGATTAAAAAGAACTCTTGTTTATCCTCAAACAAACAGAAGGCATGCTTCCAGACCATTTGGCTCTGCACCAGATTTTCTACATCAACCCAATAACCCTCTCATGCG
The DNA here is from genome assembly GCA_034096865.1 of Theodoxus fluviatilis. Lineage (NCBI taxonomy): Eukaryota > Metazoa > Mollusca > Gastropoda > Cycloneritida > Neritidae > Theodoxus > Theodoxus fluviatilis. Next base: position 574 of record JAWQFJ010000138.1, on the reverse strand, counting down.
ATTCAGACAACTTTTTGAAACAATTCATCACAAGTAAATAATTTTGTGATCGTAGTTCTAGACAGATGCATGCCATTTTCATGAAATATCAACTAAAAAGAGACAAGAGACAGGCCCTTGCAATTCACCTGGGAAGAGCATGTCCATGAACTGGCAATAGGCAGCACCTGGAACACACAAACACAGAGCGCATTACGCATCAGTGGAGTAGCTACACACATTGGAATGAGGAGAAAATATAATCACCACCACCTCTGCTAAATTCGCTCATAAACGATATATTACACATCACAATAGATGTGAAGACTTCATATATATGTCTTTGAATTTGTCCTAATGAGGAAGTCTAGCTCTCAGGAATTCCATCCCAGATTGCCACGTCAGCAGGACCTGCCAATGAACCCATTTTCAACCCTGGATAGGCAGGCCTATCTCCAAACCTATCACAGTGATCACTCTGTGCTTTCAAGTAACACAATCACAATTACTCCTCAACAACACTTAAACTGTACAACACAATCTAAAGTTAAATACGTGTATTCCCCCAGCATTAAAGGGAAGAGCTACATCTGGA
>JAWQFJ010000137.1:52500-57874 GCA_034096865.1 Theodoxus fluviatilis | reverse complement strand
CATGCGTGGGCACACGCACACGTACACACAATCGTACACGTGCACACACACACACACACACACACACACACACACACACACACACACACACACATACACACTCACACTCTCACACACTCACACACACACACACACACACACACACACACACACACACACACACACACACACACACACACACACACACACGCACACACACACACACACACACACACACACACACACACACACACACACACACACACACACACTCACACACACTCTCACACACAAACTCACACACACAAACACAACCACACAACCACACACACAACCACACACACAACCACACACACACACACATGCGCATGCGCGCGCGGACTCACACACACGTATAATCATCAGTACATATGTTGTCAAACTAACAAAGCTGCTGCTGCTGCTACTGTTGCTGCGACTACCACTGCTGAAGCCATCACCGCCACAGCCATCATCACCGCCACTACTGCGCCCCACAACCGCCACCACCACCACCGCCACCGCAGCAGTCACCACCGCCACTGCCACCATCGCCACCGCCACCACTTCCAGAACAACCATCACCATCGCCGCCATCGCCGTCACGGCCACCGCCACCAACAGAAACTACTACTACTACTACCACTACTACTACTACCACTACTACTATTACCACTACTACTACTACTACTACTACTACTACTACTACTACTACTACTACTACTACTACTACTACTACTACTACTACTACTACTACTACTACTACTACCACTACTACTACTACCACTACTACTATTACCACTACTACTACTACTACTACTACTACTACTACTACTACTACTACTACTACCACTACTACTACTACCACTACTACTACTACCACTACTACTACTACTACTACTACTACTACTACTACTACTACTACTACTACTACTACTACTACTACTACTACTACTACTACTACCACTACTACTACTACCACTACTACTACTACCACTACTACTACTACCACTACTACTACTACTACTACTACTACTACTACTACTACTACTACTACTACCACTACTACTACTACTACTACTACTACTACTACTACTACTACTACTACTACTACCACTACTACTACTACTACTACTACTACTACTACTACTACTACTAATTTCATAACCCTTTTCTGGGTCGTAGGGGCACCACTGCTGCTCTTCTGACAAGTTCTCGTCAATTTCTGCTGTCTTCTGCCGCCCTCTGGAATCTGCCGAAGGACGAGCCCGTCCTCTTTTTGATGTCATCTTCCCATCTTTTTCGCTGTCCGCCTTTCCTTCCTCTTCCTGGCAAAGTGTCTTGCAGGATGGTCTTTATCCGGATGACATGACTCTACCCCCTCACCTTGCTCTAGTGGACATCTCCCTCCACTCCCCCAATGTGCATGTAACAGTGTAACCTGGTGAACCACTGCAGCATGCCCCAAAAGCCCAGCAGCTGGGGGGGGGGGGGGGGGGGGTCCACCTGACAAATTGGGGGATGGGGGTGGTTGGGGTGTAGGTGATGGGGGGTCCACCTGATAATTTTGTGGTGGTGGGGATGTAGGTGATGGGGGTGGGTGGGCGTTTCAGGGGCTTTGAGCTGCTGCGGCCGTACGTCATACTCCAGCACATAGTCTGACAAAAAGCCTGCACTTCCACACATACTCTGAATGACATGCTTGGTGATGACACCGACTCAGAATGGTTTTCGACAAAAATACTAATAAATCAATGCATAAGAAATAAGAAAATAGACAACCTCATTTATTTTTGTATAAAGAAGTTATTTTTATTGTTTTCTACGAATGGATAAAACATATTTAGCTTGGACAGATGCATAGCTAGGTAGTCGTGCAAATCACTGTGCAAATGTGTGTCACTTTACAGTCCATTAGCATAGACATGGCGTACTGTGCTAATTATATCTTCCGTCAGTGGCTGCTGATCTGTCATTACAAACAAAATGGAATGCATACAACATACTTGACAGGGATGTACATGTCCACAGAAAGCAGGTGTTAATAAAACAAGAATTTTCATTCACTATTCATTCGGTTTCACAGTCGCACATTCTAGAGAAGAAAAATACAGTTATTGGAATATATGCAACTCAGCAGGACGTCTTTAAAAAGCAAGTAAGTAAAATGTACATGCTGTTGGACACATCTTATACACATATTTAAAGGGAAATAATCGTGAAATGACAAACAGCAAAGTAATATACTCTCCTTCACAGTAGGCACTTCCTGACACAGGGAAGCCATGCACACAGTCACACTACAGTGTCACGTGTCCTGTCCAATCCCCTTCCATCCACCATGCCACCCAGCACTGCTGCACTCTTTACCCCCTGGTCATCGGACGTCCCTTTTCTGTCCTCTACCTCCTCAAGTCCCTGGCCACCACCAAAGCTTGGCAGTGCATGCGTCCCATGTCTCTTTCCGTCAAGGAGTGCAGTCCAGCCCTCACAGGTGCCCCTTACACACTGCTGTGTGTGGAGTCAATGCCAATGCTTCCATCTTCAAAATGCTGCAGTCCACCACACCAGCTACATCCAACACCACAGGTCATCAGCATGAGACCAGAGTCTCACTACCAGACACACAGTCTTGTACCAACCAGTGTGACAAAGGTAGATACCAGGCATACATCTCTAACCAATAATTTGAGCTCGATTTTTTCTTCCACAGACTTGACAAGAAAATAAAAACCGCTGGCGCTGAACCTCCAGGTTTTGGCATTAAAAACCCCCCAATACAGCTGCGAGGGCCTTTAGTAAACCTGGAGGGAAAAAAATCGAATACAGGACGTTTCGTACCCTAGTCGTTGTGCACCTCATTTAGTAGATTCGTACCTTTTCTACTCTAACCCTAACTCTAACCCTNNNCCTCAGTGAGAAATGCGACAGCCATCCTGATGAGAAACTCAAGCTATTTTGTCTGACGTGTTCCACAGCTGTCTGTTCCGTCTGTGCTCTGACTGTAGACCATGAGGGCCACAAGTTTATGGCACTGCAAAAAGTCATGGAGGACACGAAGAAAAAGGTAATATTAAGTGTGTTCCACTTTTCTAAACTTCACAGGCTGCACAGGATGCATTAGAAGCATCTGAAGTAGCGAGCAAAAGAGAAACTATCCACGTTTCTGAAAGGAGAATGTAAATAAGCGCATTCCCTGTAAACTTCTGAGTTTGTTGTTGCATCTCTGATTTTTGTGAGCAAGACAAGATAATCAAAGTGGTTTTTTCCCACTGGGCACATAGTTTTGGGTAGAAACCCCAGTCTGCTTTTACCGTTGTTGTAGATTTCTTGCAGCAAGCTCTGCAAAGAGGGATGACACAATGTGAGGCCAAGTACTGCTCTTTGTTTGTTTGCAGTACAACTTGTTTAGTAACTTCTCATCTATTCATTGCTTTTATGTTTCTTTGACTTTGACTTAATTAGCAATTACTGTGTCCATGAGCAGATACTCTCACTGTGCGAGAGGCTGGATGAGGCCCAGGAAAGCTTCCAGAAGAAAGCAGAAGAGTCGGAAGCAAGCCTACAGGCACTGGAGAGCAACCACAGGAAGGCAGAGAAAGAAGTGAAGGACGCTTTTTCCAGTGTGGTCAGCACAGCCATGGAGAGGCAGGCAGAGGCGTTGGAGGAACTCAGTGCCAAGGCAAGTGTGATAGATGATGTGATGGTTTGGATTAACTCATTCAAGCAGTTGTTTGTAAGGGAGTGGAGGTACGTGTGTAATTGTGCAATTGTTTGGTGTGGCTTTTTTGCATTGATGAACGCATATTTCCTTGTTAGCAAAAGTGTATTTCTTCATGTTTGGATTGCTTCTTGAATGTGTGGATAGTCTTTGAATGACAATACGCTTGAGTGACTACAATGTAAATGATTCCATTTTGTTCACAGAACGTTTTATAGATGTAAGGGAAGTCATTGTTGGTATACGTTCTTCAAGGCAATCCAACATCACATATCAACCCAGTGAAGTACTTGTATATACCTTCATGCGCATCTGTGTATTTGTTCAACTTTCATTGCGACTGTGTACAGAGGCTGATGTTCATATCATATAACAGAGTGTTTTTGTTTAGTTGTGTTGATTTAGCTACAACACTGATATTATATTTATGCTTCATGTTCTTTTTGCTGGGTATACATATCTTTGCTTATGGCATTCCACTGACCACGGTGATCTCTGGACAGGTGAAGAGTGAGCGACTACACCTGGAGGAACAGCTAGACCACTTTCGATCAATGCAGGCTGCCACCCAGTCTGCAGCAGACTATGGGAGGAGGCTGGTCTCCCTGAGTTTGGCCTCTCAGTTGACCAAGGCAAGTGCTGACTTGGAGAGGACTGCTGCTGACCTGAAGGAGAAAGTGACCACACCTGTGGCTGCTGCTGCAACCTTCCAGGTAGGCTGCTGTTGAGTTTTCTATGACAGAAAGAGGTGTTGTTTTCTTTGGAGGTACAAACTGTGACAGCCAAGAAAAGTCAATGTGACAACTCACTTCCAGGCCTCAAACCCCACCTCATCCCATCCCCCACCCCACCCCCAATCCCTCACCCCCAAATTTCCCCATTCCCCCTCTGCAATTAATAGGCAGACAGGAACTTTATCTCTGTGTGTAAATGGTGTAGGTTTGTGTGCAGTGGGAGACTGAAGGAAGCAGGACAAATAATCACCCTTCCCAGGCAGGGCTGGTTGAGGAGACAGTAAGAGTTGTCTCCCCTAGACCATGACCCACGACCAAGTACAAGAAGAGATAAAGAGGAGGACAGGGAAACACGATTGAGTGACACGGATTTCTGCTGATGTTGAATGATGTAAACACACCTTTTGTAAAGCAGAAAAGGAGTAAGGAGTACTGTAAATGTGATAAGTGATACAGAAGTAATTTATACTGGAAGAAGCTTCTATGTAGTACTGCAAGGCTACTTGTGTCTCCATTGTGCAAACTATAAATGGCTTGGTTTTAGATCCCCTTCTGTCAGCACCTTGTAACAATTTCCTCATTGATTTGTTTCATGCTCAAAAAGTGTATTTTGAATATCCATCAAATACCTAAGCTATGAATGAATATTGGTTGCTTGTCTGTGTGCTAGAATCCTGCAGACGCTATACAGTCCTTGTTGCTCCATCACTGAGGCAGTGTTGTCTTGTGAGTGCAGACGTGTGCAGCCTTGCACTTTGGCAGCCAGCTGCTGCAGCAGTTGAGTGAGGGCTTGAGGCCTGGTGCAGTGTTGGTGTGTGCTGCAGTAGAGTGGTGTGTGTGGTGGAGACAGCAGCAGCCCTGGGCTGAGTTGGCAATGTGGTTTTGTTGTTGCAGGTGGGGACAGAGAAGCTGGAGGAGCTGA
>JAWQFJ010000137.1:0-47500 GCA_034096865.1 Theodoxus fluviatilis | reverse complement strand
TGAGTCGGTGTCATCACCAAGCATGTCATTCAGTCTGTGTGGAAGTGCAGGCTTTTTGTCAGACTCTGTGCTGGAGTATGACGTACGGCCGAAGCAGCTCTACGCCCCTGAAACACCCACCCACCCCCATCACCTACATCCCCACCTCCCCCATCCCCCAATTTATCAGGTGGATTCCCCATCACCTACACCACCACCACCCCCATCCCCCAATTATCAGGTGGACCCCCCATCACCTACATCACCACCACCCCCATCCCCCAATTTGTCAGGTGGACCCCCCCAGCTGCTGGACTTTTGGGGCATGCTGCAGTGGTCCACCAGGGGACACTGTTACATGCACAGTGGGGGGGGGGGGGGGGGGGGGAGGGAGATGTCCACCAGGGGACACTGTTACATGCACAGTGGGGGAGTGGGGGCGGGGGGAGGGAGATGTCCACCAGAGCAAGGTGAGGGGGTAGGGTCATGTCACCGGATAAAGACCATCCTGCAAGACACTGTGCCAGGAAGAGGAAGGAAAGGCAGGACAGCGGAAAAGATGGGAAGATGACATCAAAGAGAGGACGGGCTTGTCCTTCGGCAGTTTCCAGAGGGCGGCAGAAGACAGCAGAAGTTGGCGAGAACTTGTCAGAAGATCATCAGTGGTGCCCCTACGACCCAGTAAAGGTTATGGAATTAATAGTAGTAGTAGTAGTAGTAGTAGTAGTAGTAGTAGTAGTAGTAGTAGTAGTAGTAGTAGTAGTAGTAGTAGTAGTAGTAGTAGTGGTAGTAGTAGTAGTGGTAGTGGTAGTTGAAGTAGTGGTAGTAGTAGTAGTAGTAGTAGTAGTAGTAGTAGTAGAGGTAGTGGTGGTAGTGGTGGTGGTGGTTGTGGTGGTGGTGGTGGTCGTGGTCGTGGTGGTGGTAGTAGTAGTAGTGGTGATGGTAGTGGTAGTAGTAGTAGTAGTAGTAGTAGTAGTAGTAGTAGTAGTAGTAGTAGTAGTAGTAGTAGTAGTAGTAACAGTAGTGATAGTAGTGATAGTAGTAGTAGACCGCCAGGTGGTGGTGGTGGTTGGTGGCGGTGGCGGCCGTGACGGCGATGGCCGTGGCGGGTATGGCGGTGGTGGCGATGGCGCTAGCAGTGGTAGTGACGGCGGTGGCGGCGGCGGCTGCGATGGCGGTGGCTGTGGCGGTGGCGACGGTATTTGTGGAGGCCGCGAAGGTGGGGGCGGTGGCGGTGGCTGCGACGGTAGCGGTGGCGGCCGCGGAGGCGGGGGCGGTGACGGCGGTGGTTGGTGGTAGCAACAGTGGTAGTAGTTGCAGCAGATTCAGCAGCAGCAGCAGTAGTACCCGACTTTTTGCAATCAGGAGCATACGTCAGTGGTCTTGTCCCCGTGATGGTTACGCACATCTGCTGTAAAGGGCAAGCGACTCTGCCAGACGATTAATTTTAGCAGCCACCCCACTATCGCACACCTCACATTTGAGAAGGACAAAGTGATTGGCAGGAGTTTATCACGCGCCTCTAAAGAGTTTGTGTGTCAACAGAGCAGCGCTAGTGCAGCCAGGGATCTATCTAGGCCAGCGGCGCTGTGCGGCTTTGAAGGCTGTCGCTGTGCACAAGGACGACTGTGTTGCAGACGTGCATAGGAGTGAGACTCAGCAGTAGACATCTGTTGTGCTACTCCGAAGTAGTCTCATTGTTTTCCAAGGCCGTCAAAGCGTGGTGGAGGTGGAGGTGGTGGCCTGTGGTAGTGGACGATGGCGGCCTGTGCATCCAGGACTCGTGGGATGGAAGTGTCAGGCTCGGAAGTCCCTTGCACACAGTTAGAGACAAACATGCACACATATGCGTGTCTGCTTTGGGGTATAAACAGACACAACTTCTACCCCTCCCCCACGCCAGCAACACCCAACCCCACAGACAGACAGAGGCAGAGCTGTGGCAGGACAGGGAAGATCAAAACAAACAACACACAGACTTCTCATCCCAGCATGCAACGAGCTGGAAAACAGGCCACGGCTGCATCGTAGCCACAACGCCAGGTGTCATTCATCCACCACTTCTTCCTCCCTTCCATGTAGCGACGCCACGGGGTGGAGGGTGTACCGTGGGTGTAGGTGGAGGGGAAGAGGGGTAGTGTTGGGGTCGGATGTTTGAGGGTAGGAGGTAGGACGAAAGAATGGATAGATGGATGAATGGACGGATGAATGAATGGATGGGTGGGTGGGTGAGTGGATGGATAGATGATTGGATGGGTATATGGATGGATAGATGGAGCGATAGTTGGAGGGAGAGAGCTTTACAGCCTATCAACAAAAGTGGTGTATTTAAGGCCATTGATCATGAACATTTATTACAGCTGGTTTGAATAAGAACGAGTCAAACCCCAAGTTTCTTCATTATTTGCTTCTTATGTATCGCATAAAGAGACACGGTGGGTCACTTCTCACCCCCAACCCACTGAAGGGTCGAGGGAGGGGAGGGGGGGGGGGTGAGGGGTGGGGGGGGGGGGTGGGGGGAGAACAAACAACACATCATTCTCATCCCAGCATTCAACAAGCTGGTGAACTGACCCAGACTGCACAGTAGCCACAGCAAGAGATGTCATTTGTCTACCGCTTCTTCCTTCCTTCCTGCCTTCCTTCCTTGTAGCTACGCCTCTGAGAGGGGGGTGTACCGCAGGTGTAGGTGGGAGGGGAAGGGGGTAGTGGTGGTCGAGGGTGGAAGGAAGGACGAAATGATGGATGGATGGATTGGATGGATTGGATGGATGGGATGGATGGATGGATGGATGGATGGATTGATGGATGAATGGAGGGAGGGAGGGAGGGAGAGATGGATGTATGGATGGATGGATGGATGGAGGAAGGAGGGAGGAAGGGAGGGAGAGATGGATAGATGGATGGATGGATGGATGGATGGAGGGAAGGAGGGAGGGAGGGCGGGAGGGAGGGAGAGATGGATGGATGGATGGAGAGAGGGATGGATGGATGGAGGGAGGGAGGGAGGGAATACAGTTTACGGCCTATCAGCCTTAAAAGGCTATGTAAGGTTGCTGATCACGAATATCACACGAGCTGAATGGAGCGAGAGCAAGTCAAGTCTCCATTTTCCAGGTCACGTGACTCTTGTGTATTGTGTAGGGAGACGCAGTGGGAGTGCTCCCCCCTCCTACCCACAGGGGGAGGGCGACAGGAGAACACAGTAAGTGTGCCACCTGGCTTCAAAAACGATCTCAGGAGGAAGGAACAGTGGAGGAGTAGAAGCAGTGAGCGGTCAGACTCCAAACAGCCGTCAAGCAAAGCACATTCACAGGCAAATGGAGGACAAGGACGACACGTCCCAGTTTCTACACCACAGCCACCTCCCACTGTCACCACTGAGCTCCCCACACTCCACAGGCGTCCCACCCTGTCATCCACGTCATGGAGAGAGGAGAAGAGACACAAGTCCACGTACCGCTCTTTCTACAGAGGGAGGGAGATCTCGTGTCTGTCCTCACACCACAGCACAGAGGACGCAGCAGTCTGGAGTCACACCTCCACTCCAACGTTGAACGTCTGTCCCTTCACATTGGGGGGCGTAGCCTGTACCCGACTTTTTGCAATCAGGAGTATACGTCAGTAGTCTTGTCCGCGTGACGGTTACGCACATCTGCTGTTAAAGGGCAAGCAACTCTGCCAGACGATTAATTTTAGCAGCCACCCCACTATCGCACACCTGACATTTGAGAACAACGCAGTGATTGGCAGGAGTTTATCACGCGTACCTAAAGAGTTTGTGTGTCAACAGAGCAGCGCTAGTGCAGCCAGGGATCTATCAGCGGCGCTGTGCGGCTTTGAAGGCTGTCGCTGTGCACGTTGGAAGGACGATCGTTTGCAGGTGTTTGTAGAGTGATAATCAGGGACAGACAACTGTTGTGTTTCTCTGAAATAGTCTCCCCTGTTTTCTAAGTCCGAGAAAGCAAAGCGTGGTAGTGGTGGCCTGTGGTAGTGGACGATGGCGGCCTGTGCATCCAGGACTTGTGGGATGGAAGTGTCAGGCTCGGGAGTCCCTTGCACACAGTTAGAGACAAACATGCACACATATGCGTGTCTGCTTCTGTGAGGATTTCTGTATCCCCACCAGGCAAGTTAAAACGTGGCCTAACGACAAACCTTGGTTTTCCGGCAGCCTAAGGGCGTTGGTGAAGGCTAAGGAGGAAGCCCACAGCAGCGGTGACGTGGCGGCCTACAAGCGCGCCAAGTACGACCTCGAGAAGGCGATCCGCAAGGCCAAGTGGAACTACAGACAGAAGCTGGAGGCTCAGTTCCAGTCAGGCAACGCGCGAGCGGTGTGGCAGGGCCTGCAGTCCGTCACCAACTTCAAGAAGAAGGGCACTTGCGCTGACGCCAGTGACAAGCAGCTACCCGACAAGCTCAACGAGTTCTATGCTCGTTTTGATCGCAAGAACACTGCTCCTGTCACGGTCACGCCCCCTGACCCCGCCTCCCCTCTCCCCCCTCCCTTCATTGTAGAGGAGTCGGCGGTGAGGAAACTGTTCAAGAAACAGAACAGCAGGAAGGCGGCTGGTCCCGACGGAGTGTCCTCCTCAACGATCAAACACTGCTCCGAGCAGCTTGCCCCGGTCTTCACGCAGATCTTCAACTCCTCCCTTGAGCAGTCTGTCGTCCCCTCTGGCTTCAAACGCTCCACCATCATTCCCGTCCCCAAGAAGGCAATGGTGGCGTCCCTCAACGACTACCGCCCGGTCGCCCTGACTTCGGTGGTGATGAAGGTCTTCGAGCGACTAGTCCTCAAGCATATCCAGTCCGTCACCACCGACAGGATGGACTCGCGGCAGTTTGCATACCGGACCAATCGGTCTGTCGACGACGCCGTCGCGCTGGCCATCCACTTCGTCCTCCAGCATCTCGAGTCGCCCAACAACTATGCCCGACTCCTCTTTGTGGACTACAGCAGCGCTTTTAACACCATCGTCCCTCAGAGACTCTTTGACAAGCTGCTGACCCTCGACCTCTCTCCTTCCATCTGTCACTGGGTCCTGGACTTTCTCCTGCGTCGTCCCCAGGCCGTTAAGATCAGCGACCTCACCTCCCAGACCCTCATCCTGAACACTGGCGCCCCCCAGGGGTGCGTGCTGTCCCCTCTCCTCTACTGCCTCTACACGAACGACTGCGTGTCCCATCACGAGTCTGTGCAGCTCATCAAGTTCGCGGACGACACTACAGTCGAAGGTGCGATCTCTAACAGCGACGAATCCCACTACCGCCGGGAAGTCGACTGCTTGGTGTCGTGGTGTGGTGAGAACAGTCTTGAGCTGAACACCACCAAGACCCAGGAGATGATCGTCGACCTGAGGAAGAATCCCACCCCTATCGTTCCACTGATGATCGGCGGCCAGGCCATTGAGATCGTGGACTGTTTCAAGTTCCTCGGCACGCTCATCTCCTCCGACCTCAGTTGGGGCAACAACATTGACGGCATCCATAAGAGTGCCCAGCAGCGGCTGTACTTCCTGAGGCAGCTCAAGAAGTTTGGACTGTCTCCGGAGATCATGCTCCAGTTCTACCGTGCTGTGGTGGAAAGTGTTCTTACCTTCTCCATCTGTGTGTGGTTCGGAGGGGCCACTCAACAGCAGAAAGACAAGCTGGAGCGTGTCGTGCACGCTGCTGGCAGGATCATTGGCCGTGATCTGCCCTCCCTAGCCTCTATCTACGCCCAGCGCATAGTGCGCAAGTCCCGTAAGATTGTGGCGGACCCCTCCCACCCTGCTTGTTCCCTCTTCCAGCTCCTTCCCTCTGGCCGTCGTTTCAGGTCCCTCAAAACGCGCACATGCCGTTTTCAGAACTCGTTCTTCCCCACGGCGGTGACGGAGCTCAACGCTGTCCAGAACCTCCCCAGGCAGCTTTGCCGCCGCTGATCCTGTCGGCGGTGCGCACACACTTCTCCACATCTATGACAGTGCCACTTTCTCTTTTGTGCTTCCTCTGGGCTATATGGACTGCTACTGAGTGTGGTTGGGGGTGGGGGGAGGGGTGGGGGAGGGGGTGGGGGTGGGGAAGGGTTGGTCTTCTTGTAGCTTTCACTGTTTTTTTGTATTGTTCTACTGTATTCTTTTGTGGGGTGACGGGGGGTGGGATGAGGGTGGGGGGGTGGGGGGGTACGTCTTAGTGGTCTTGTCTCTGTTCATATGTATTATTTATTGCCACTTAAAAGGGGGGTGGGTGGGTGGGTGTATCATCTTAGTTTGTTCCTCTTTTGTCAACAGTTCTTAAATAGTAACTTTAACTGTTCATTGTATATTGCCCCATTTACCAGTTAACCCTTTTGGTTTCAGGTGTAGTCTTATCTCTTGTCTGTGTGCAGCTGCGTGTGTGTCGTGAGTGAGGTACATCGGGAAATGTCCATGTTTTTTGCATTAACGGCGTGTTAGGGTGTGTAAGCGATGCGTGTGTTTGGCTTTTTGTTTTGTTTCTTTTAGCCTTCATCACTTAGTTTTCCTCGTGCTCGTTTTTTTAATGATGTCACTTGGCGCAATAAATTACTGTGTACTGTGTACTGTGTACTGCTTTGGGGTATAAATAGACAGAGAGAGGAGGTGTAATACATACCCATGTACAAACAGATAACCGGAAACCACACATGAATGCATGCGTGGGCACACACACACGCGCCTGTGCACACACACGTACACACAAACGTACACGTGCGTGCGCGCGCACACACACACACACCACACACACACACTCACACACACTCACACACACACAAACACAAACACACAACCACACACACAACCACAGACGTACACATGCGCGCGCGCGCCCGCACACACACACACACACACACACACACACACACACACACACACACACGCACACACACACACACACGCACATACACACACAAACACGTATAATCATCAGTACATATGTTGTCAAACTAACAAACCTGCTGCTGCTGCTGCTGCTGATACGACTACCACCATTGCCACCACCGGCACCACCACAGCCACCGCTGCACCCCACAACCCCCACAGAAGCCACTGCTGCCTCCGCCACCGCCGCATCCGCCACCGCCACAACAGCCGCCGTCACCGTCACCCCCACCACCCCCACCACCCCCGCCACCGCCCCCGCCCCAGCCCCCGCCACCACCATCGCCACCGCCACTGCCACCATCGCTTTGACCATCCACAACAACCTCCACCGCCGCCACGGTCACGGCCGCCACCTCCATTGCCGGTTACGCCGCAGCCACCACCGCCGCCGCAAACACTATCACTGCCAGAGCCAGCGCCACATCCACCGCAACCACGGCCACCGCCACCACCGTCATCACCACCACCTTCACAACCACCGCAGCCACCGCCGCCACCACCGCCATCGCCACCTCCACCACCGTCACCGCCACCGCTGCTACCGACGCAGCCACCGCCGCCGGCGCCGGCGCCTCCACCACTGCCACCGCTGCCACCGCCGTTGCAGCCACCGCCGTAGCCACTGCCACCACCGCCGCCACCGCCACCGCCACCGCCGCCGCCGCCGCCGCCGCCACCACCGCTTCCGCCACCGGCACCGCCATAACAGCCATCGCCACCACCGCTACTACCATTACCGTCATCGCCGCCAACGCCACAACCGCCACCACCAGCACCGCCACCACTGCTTCCGCCACCATCACCATCGCCACCGCCACCACCAGCACAGCCACCGCCACGGCCGCCATCTCCGCCACCACTACCGACGCAGCCACCCACCGCCGCCACCGCCGTCACCGCCACCACCAACACAACGCCGCCACCGCCACCGCTACCGTCGCCGTTGACTCCGCCGCCTCCACCGCTACCGCAGCCACCGCCGCTACCGCCGCCACCGCCGCCATCACCCCCGTCACCGCTACCGCCACCGCCGTCACCGCCACAGCCATCGCCGAAGATGCCACTGCCACTGCCACCGTGGCCGTCGCCGCCCCCGCCGCCGCCGGAACCACCGCCACGGCCGCCACCGCCACCAACTGCCACCAACAGCCACCACTACCACTACTACTACTACATCTACTACTACTACTACTACTACTACTACTACTACTACTACTACTACTACTACTACTACTACTACTACTACTACTACTACTACTACTACTGTTACTACTAATTCCATAACTCTTTACTAGGTCGTAGGGGCATCACTGATGATCTTCTGACAAGTTCTCGCCAACTTCTGCTGTCTTCTGCCGCCCTCTGGAAACTGCCGAAGGACAAGCCCGTCCTCTCTTTGATGTCATCTTCCCATCTTTTTCGCTGTCCGCCTTTCCTTCCTCTTCCTGGTACAGTGTCTTGCAGGATGGTCTTTATCCGGTGACATGACCCTACCCCCTCAACTTGCTCTAGTGGACATCTCCCTCCCCCCCCCCCACTCCCCCACTGTGCATGTAACAGTGTCCCCTGGTGGACATCTCCCTCCCCCCGCCCCCACTCCCCCACTGTGCATGTAACAGTGTCCCCTGGTGGACCACTGCAGCATGCCCCAAAAGCCCAGCAGCTGGGGGGTCCACCTGACAAATTGGGGGATGGGGGTGGTGGTGGTGTAGGTGATGGGGGGTCCACCTGATAATTGGGGGATGGGGGTGGTGGTGGTGTAGGTGATGGGGAATCCACCTGATAAATTGGGGGATGGGGGAGGTGGGGATGTAGGTGATGGGGGTGGGTGGGTGTTTCAGGGGCGTAGAGCTGCTTCGGCCGTACGTCATACTCCAGCACAGAGTCTGACAAAAAGCCTGCACTTCCACACAGAGACTGAATGACATGCTTGGTGATGACACCGACTCAGAATGGTTTTCGACAAAAATACAAATAAATCAATGCATAAAGAAATAAGAAAATAGACAACATCATTTCTTTTTGTATAAAGAAGTTTATTCATATTGTTTTCTACGAATGGATAAAACATATTTAGCTTGGACAGATGCATAGCTAGGTAGTCGTGCAAATATCACTGTGCAAATGTGTGTCACTTTACAGTCCATTAGCATAGACATGGCGTACTGTGCTAACTATATCTTCCGTCAGTGGATGCTGATCTGTCATTACAAACAAAATGGAATGCATACAACATACTTGACAGGGATGTACATGTCCACAGAAAGCAGGTGTTAATAAAACAAGAACTTTCATTCACTATTCATTCGGTTTCACAGTCGCACATTCTAGAGAAGAAAAATACAGTTATTGGAATATATGCAACTCAGCAGGACGTCTTTAAAAAGCAAGTAAGTAAAATGTACATGCTGTTGGACACATCTTATATACATATTTAAAGGGAAATAATCGTGAAATGACAAACAGCAAAGTAATATACTCTCCTTCACAGTAGGCACTTCCTGACACAGGGAAGCCATGCACACAGTCACACTACAGTGTCACGTGTCCTGTCCAATCCACTTCCATCCACCATGCACACCCAGCACTGCTGCACTCTTTACCCCCTGGTCATCGGACGTCCCTTTTCTCTCCTCTACCTCCTCAAGTCCCTGGCCACCACCAAAGCTTGGCAGTGCATGCGTCCCATGTCTCTTTCCATCAAGGAGTGCAGTCCAGCCCTCACAGGTGCCCCTTACACACTGCTGTGTGCAGATGCAATGCCAGTGCTTCCATCTTGCCAAGACTGCAGTATATACATGCACACGTACACACATACACACATAGATACGCATACACACACATTCACACACACACACACATACACACACACTCACAAATACACACACATTCACACACACACATACACACATACATACACACACACACATATGCCTTAAAAACTCCTCCAGTCTATTTACATTGCCAATTTATTCTACATGTATTAGATTTTGTTACATTCTCTGTCAATCTGTCTTTTTAATCATTCCTTCTTTATTTATTTCTTTTCTTATTTCTTTTAAACATTTTCTACATTCCTTTCTTCCTTTATTTGTACTTTACTTCAACAGTGATCTGATGAGACTGACCATACCAGGGGTCAAGGTCACATGCTGACCACTCTCCACTCTCACACACACTGAGGCTTGGGTAATACTTGGTGGATAGCACATACTGACACATGGCCACAGAGGCTGTGACATGGCCACCTCCCTCTCACACAGCACCTGTCTGCCATCAACATCTAAGATGGCAAGACATTTCCTCTGGGCATCCAGCAGGAAGCCTAGGGTTCTTTCCACAGGGCTGTGTGGGTTGAAGGGGGCCAGCAATGTGACAGTGAGTAGTGTGCCACAGTGCCACACCCTGGCCTCCACACTGCCTCCTGATGGGAGAAGTCTGACAGTGAGGGCAGTGTGACCTATCACACCAATGAGCGTCCCCATACCCGCCTGGAGGTCCTCCATGGAGGCAACTCCCACTTCACACAAAGACCAACTCTCAGCTATCTGTGGATTTGGCAAGGCTTTGACGTGGACCTGCCAGTAGCACATCTGCCCTGGCAAGGCCACTGTGCCACAAGTTCCCCGGAACCTGAATTTCTGCTGTGACTGGGAGGGACTGGGAGGGTGGGGCTGGTTGCTCAGGGACCAGCCGTCAGCACTGACTGTGCAGTCTCCATGGCAACGACTGCCATCCAGCCTGATGTCAGGAACTGAAAGACATCAAAGAAAAATATAGCTAAAATAATGCAAACGGGGCTATGTCAGTCCTGATACATATTTAGTATAAGGGCAGCACAATCACAATGTATTTCAGTGAAGTCAATTAGTCATGGGTGTGGATGTTTATTGAAATCAATACCATAAAACTTGATTTGATATAAACATGGTATTTCACAACTTACTTTCAGACCACTGAAGTAAGTGACCATGTGACTCCTGTAGTGTCGGAGCAAGTGTGCCTTTTAGACAGGTCCTCAGTGCAACAAGTGACAGCAGTGGAAGCAAAGCTTGAGATAAAGGGTGCATGTGTCACTGATGCCATGTAGCATGCATCTGGTGTGACTGTCACAACTTTGGTGAAGGACAACAAAGCAACAACCATTCACAGTCATCCACTGGACACAGCTCAAGTCTCTACAATGCTACAGCTACAAGTGCCAGTGCAGTCTCAGCCACCTACACAAGCATGAAGGACTGAGTGTTGGTGGAAGTGTGTGTGTGTGTACATCTTGCTACTCACAGACAAGTGGAAGGTCTCTCACGCCAGTGAGGACAGCAGCAGTAGCAGCAGCCTGAGACTCTGCAAGTCAAAGGAAGACTGGCTGTACTACACTGTTCATAGATGATGCAGTCTCATTCACTGCACTGCACTGAACACAAGAGACAGACTCACACCATGCACTCTCATTTATTGAACAATTATAATTTATTCTCACTCACTGCACACTTATGACACACTCTCACTCAATACACACTTATGACACACTCTCACAAATTATACATATAATACAACCACTCCCTGCACACTTATGACACACTTTCCATCACTGCACAATTATTACACACTCTTACTGAATACACACTTATGACACACTCTCACTCACTATACATATAATACAACACAACTTGCAATATACTGATGACACACTGTCAGTCACTGAACAGCTATGACACATTCTCACTCACTACACACACATTACACTCATTCACTACATACATCTGACCCATTCTAACTCACTGTGCTGCAATAAACACACCTCACTCACTGTCAGCCTCAGGAAAGACAAGTTTTCATTGCTCCAAAGTGATCAGAATCAAGACACAATGGACTCTACCCTCATTTACTCATGTCGAGCATTAGTGGTAAATATTAAATCATCGTTACAGTCTGTTTGTGACTTAGTTTACCTACAGTGCAATTGGCCAACGTTGTATTTTTATTACACCAGAGAAGGTCTTACTGATTGTTCCCAGGGACTCCAGCAAGGCTCTCAGCTCCTCCAGCTTCTCTGTCCCCACCTGCAACAACAAAACCACATTGCCAACTCAGCCCAGGGCTGCTGCTGTCTCCACCACACACACCACTCTACTGCAGCACACACCAACACTGCACCAGGCCTCAATCCCTCACTCAACTGCTGCAGCAGCTGGCTGCCAAAGTGCAAGGCTGCACACGTCTGCACTCACAAGACAAGCACACTGCCTCAGTGATGGAGCAACAAGGACTGTATAGCGTCTGCAGGATTCTAGCACACAGGAAAAACAACCAAGACTTATTCAAGATTTTGGTATTTGATGGATGTTCAAAATACACTTTTTTGAGCATGAATCAAATTAGTGGGGGAATTTTTACAGTGTGCTGCCATAAGGGGATCTACAGCCGAGCCATTTCTAGTTTGTACAATGGAGACACAAGTAGCCTTGCAGTACTACATAGAAGCTTCTTCCAGTATAAATTACTTCTGTATCACTTATCACATTTACAATACTCCTTACTCCTTTTCTGCTTTACAAAAGGTGTGTTTACATCATTCAACATCAGCAGAAATCCGTGTCACTCAATCGTGTTTCCCTGTCCTCCTCTTTATCTCTTCTTGTACTTGGTCGTGGGTCATGGTCTAGGGGAGACAACTCTTACTGTCTCCTCAACCAGCCCTGCCTTGGGAAGGGTGATTATTTGTCCTGCTTCCTTCAGTCTCCCACTGCACACAAACCTACACCATTTACACACAGAGATAAAGTTCCTGTCTGCCTATTAATTGCAGAGGGGGAATGGGGAAATTTGGGGGTGAGGGATTGGGGGTGGGGTGGGGATGGGATGAGGTGGGGTTTGAGGCCTGGAAGTGAGTTGTCGCATTGACTTTTCTTGGCTGTCACAGTTTGCATCTCCAAAGAAAACAACACCTCTTTCTGTCATAGAAAACTCAACAGCAGCCTACCTGGAAGGTTGCAGCAGCAGCCACAGGTGTGGTCACTTTCTCCTTCAGGTCAGCAGCAGTCCTCTCCAAGTCAGCACTTGCCTTGGTCAACTGAGAGGCCAAACTCAGGGAGACCAGCCTCCTCCCATAGTCTGCTGCAGACTGGGTGGCAGCCTGCATTGATCGAAAGTGGTCTAGCTGTTCCTCCAGGTGTAGTCGCTCACTCTTCACCTGTCCAGAGATCGCCGTGGTCAGTGATGAGGTATAAATAAACATGTCTTGACCAAGAATGATACTATACTTTTTTTTAAACATCATCCATGTTGAAGCTAAATCAGCACAACGAAAAAACTGTCACAAACTATTTACATCAGCATGTGAAGCCAGTCAGGGCAACATTCAACAAATGCATGGATGCACATACAGACATTGACAGTGACTAGACTAGGATGATGTGTGATCAGGATTTGTCCTCAAGGACAGGTGAGTGACTCCTACACCAACATTGTGTTTCCATCACTACACAACAAATTCTGTAAACAAAACTTAATTCCATTGTAGAATCAAAGAAATATACTTTCAGTCAAAAACACAGTAGGGTATGTTTGCACCCAAATTATCCATACATTCAGACAACACACAGAAGAAAAGCATGTGTATACATGGAGGTATATATGACAGAAATCCATAGCAAACTAATGCACACCTACACATCTTCACCCACACATATTTCTGCAAGAATGGATTTATCCAAATCATAATATCACACCTACCTCGGCATTGAGTTCCTCCAACGCCTCTGCCTGCCTCTCCATGGCTGTGCTGACCACACTGGAAAAAGCGCCCTTCACTTCTTTCTCTGTCTTCCTGTGGTTGCTCTCCAGTGCCTGTAGGCTTGCTTCCGACTCTTCTGCTTTCTTCTGGAAGGTTTTCTGGGCCTCGTCCAGTCTCTCACAGACTGCCATAATCTGCCAATGGAAAGTGAAGTTGGTGATCAAAACAAGGTCAACTTGACACTGAAGCAATGGAAAGTGGAAAACCGAAAACAGAAACCTGCACTGCATTCAACTGCAACATTGTACTCGGCCTCAAATAATGCGATATCTTTCTATAAACATCCTATACGCGCAGACATATCATGAAGAGAGTTATGTTCAAGTCACAATCATAGCGATATTATAAACTATGACATTGTATGTGTTGTACCCGATTTTAACAAGTGGAAGTGAAGACATTGAATAAATCAGTTAACTGTATATATTCAAACATCCTTTCAAAAAACATGCAAGATAAAGCAAAACACACTGTACTGTTACATGTAATAGAATATCTACTGCAGTCTCCTCAAGAGACATTTACCTTTTTCTTCATGTCCTCCACGACTTTATGGAGTTCCACGAACTTGTGGCCCTCCAGGTGTTGAGTCAGAGCGCAGATGGAGCAGACAGCTTTGTCACACGTCAGACAAAACAGCTCCAGGTTCTTGTCAGGATGGCTGTCGCATTTCTCACTGAGGGTTTGGATCAGCTTCTCTGGGGACTTGGCTGCCTCGGACAGAGAAACCAAAGTGTGGTCTTTGGACATCTTGAAATTTCGATGGTGAATGGTGCAGTCACTGCAGTAATACTCAGCACAGTCCTGACACTTGCTGGTTGCCTTGGCTCCCACAGAACACGCCTCACAGCCCTTGCCCTCCATATTCAGCACTGACTGCTTCCAGTCTATCACAGACACTCTCAGAGTGTCCATCTGGAAAGGTTTGTCGGCTGCAGCCTCCTGTCGGCACTTGGGACACTTGACCTTGCCATCTTTGGTGAGTTTCTGCAGACACACCCACAGAAGCTGTGGTAGCAGGGCAGCACTCGTGGAGGTCGGGTGGTGGAGTGGAATTCTTCTTGACAAACGTCACAGGTGAGGAGTTCTTCCAACAGTGGTGCAATGGCATCAGCACCACAGAAAGCCATGGTGACAGCCTGTGAAATAAAATCAACAAAAGATTAATTCCGTCAAACATATCATAATCATTGCACACTAGTTTAATGTTTGCAGGTGAGAATTATGCATACATAAGAAATCGCACAAGACTAACAATAGCAGTGACCCAAACAAGCAAATTAAACATTTAAAAAGCATGTAACAGTGTGAGAGCAGAAGCACAGGAGGAGAAGCAGCATCAAGAGGAGCAGGAGCAGCAGGAATAGAAGCATTGGAGGCAGACAAGGCAGAGCTGTGGAAGATCAAAACAAACAAATACACAGCCTTCTCATCCCAGCATGCAACGAGCTGGAAAACAGGCCAAAGCTGCATCGTAGCCACAACGCCAGGTGTCATTCATCCACCACTTCTTCCTCCCTTCCATGTAGCGACGCCACGGGGTGGAGGGTGTACCGTGGGCGTAGGTGGAGGGGTAGGGGGGTAGTGTTCGGGGGGTGCTCGAGGGTGGGAGAAAGGACGAAAGAATGGATAGATGGATGAATGGACGGATGGAGGAATGGATGGGTGGGTGGGTGAGTGGATGAATAGATGATTGGATGGATATATGGATGGATAGATGGAGCGATGGATGGAGGGAGAGAGTTTTACAGCCTATCAACGAAAGTGGTGTATTTAAGGCCATTGATCATGAACATGTATTACAGCTGGTTCAAATAAGAACGAGTCAAGTCCCCATTTTCTTCATTTTTTGCTTCCTATGTATCGCATAAAGAGGCGCGGTGGGTCACTTCTTACCCCCAACCCACCGAAGTGTCGGGGAGGGGGGGGGGGGGGAGGGAGAACAAACAACACATCATTCTCATCCCAGCATTCAACAAGCTGGTGAACTGACCCAGACTGCACAGTAGCCACAGCAAGAGTTGTCATTTGTCTACCGCTTCTTCCTTCCTGCCTTCCTTCCTTGTAGCTACGCCTCTGAGAGGGGGGTGTACCGCAGGTGTAGGTGGGAGGGGAAGGGGGTAGTGGTTGAGGGCGGATAGTCGAGGGTGGGAGGAAGGACGAAATGATGGATGGATGGATTGGATGGATTGGATGGATTGGATGGATGAGAGGGAGGGAGGGAGGGAGGGGGAGAGGGAGGGAGGGAGAGATAGAAAGAATACAGTTTACGGCCTATCAACCTTAAAAGGCTATGTAAGGTTGCTGATCGCGAATATCACACGAGCTGATTGGAGCGAGAGCAAGTAAAGTCTCCATTTTCCAGGTCACGTGACTCTTGTGTATGGTGTAGGGAGACGCAGTGGGAGTGTTGTCCCTCCTACCCACAGAGGGAGGGTGAAAGGAGAACACAGTAAGTGTGCCACCTGGTGTCAAAAAGGAGCTCGAGCAAGACACAGTGAAGGAGTAAAAGCAGTGAGCGGTCAGACTCCAAACAGCCGTCAAGCAAAGCACATTCACAGGCAAATGGAGGACAAGGACGACACCGCCCAGTTTCTACACCACAGCCACCTCCCACTGTCACCACTGAGCTCCCCACACTCCACAGGCGTCCCACCCTGTCATCCACGTCATGGAGAGAGGGGAAGACAAGTCCACGTACCGCTCTTTCTACAGAGGGAGGGAGATCTCGTGTCTGTCCTCACACCACAGCACAGAGGACGCAGCAGTCTGGAGTCACACCTCCACTCCAACGTTGAACGTCTGTTCCTTCACATTGGGGGGCGTAGCCTGTACCCGACTTTTTGCAACCAGGAACAGACGTCAGTAGTCTTGTCCCCGTGACGGTTACGCACATCTGCTGTAAAGGACAAGCGACTCTGCCAGACAAATACTTTTAGCAGCCACCCCACTATCGCACACCTCACATTTGATAACAACGCAGTGATTGGCAGGAGTTTATCACGCGTACCTAAAGAGTTTGTGTGTCAACAGAGCAGCGCTAGTGCAGCCAGGGAGCTATTGATGGCGCTGTGCGGCTTGAAGGCTGTCGCTGTGCACGTAATTGGAAGGACAATCGTTTGCAGGTGTTTGGAGTCTTCATCAGGAATAGACAACTGTTGTGTTTCTCTGAAATTATCTTCCCTGTTTTTTAGGTCCGAGAAAGCAAAGCGTGATGGTGGTGGTCACCTGTAGCGGCCAAAACAGTAACCTGGCCAAAACAGTAACCGGAAGTCATCGCAGAGTTATCTGCTCGGCTCTCTCTTTATGCGATTTACCGCTCCTGCACCTGTTCTTCGCATGGAATATATCCCGACAAACGACGCATTAGTTGCTTTACGAGTTTTTGTGTTTTTGGTGCATTTGTGTCGTTTAACACATAATGTAGCGTTCAAAAAAGTTTTTCCCGTGAAAAGCCGTCTCCCCTGCCGGAAATAATATGGGAGCCACCTCCCTGTAGTCTATTTGTAGTCTGGTTTTATAAAACGCGACCGTTGACTGACTTGGCACGCCCGGGGAGTTATGCTAAGATCCGGCCGCGTTAATATATCTGCGTTTTGTGACAAACGTCTTGCTCGGCGGTACTGTACTCCATGCACCTTAACGGTGCGCGTGATTCGGGTGTAATCTTAAGCTAAACGACGTTCCGAATGTTTCCGACTTCGACCATTTCAGCAGCGCCAATAAACGTCGTTTAGCTTAAGATTACACCCGAATCACGCGCACCGTTAAGGTGCATGGAGTACAGTACCGTCGAGAAAGACGTTTGTCACAAAACGCAGATATATTA
Source organism: Theodoxus fluviatilis (assembly GCA_034096865.1). NCBI lineage: Eukaryota > Metazoa > Mollusca > Gastropoda > Cycloneritida > Neritidae > Theodoxus > Theodoxus fluviatilis. The sequence continues at coordinate 30,012 of JAWQFJ010000137.1, read as the reverse complement.
ACGCGGCCGGATCTTAGCATAACTCCCCGGGTGTGCCAAGTCAGTCAGGCGGAGTGGCGGGTGCCGTCTCTTTTTAGAGTTGAATTTTCAGCACGTCCCGAGCAGATAACTCTGCGATGACTTCCGGTTACTGTTTTGGCCAGGTTACTGTTTTGGCCGCTACATGGCCTGTGGTAGTGGGCGATGGCGGCCTGTGCATCCAAGACTTGTGGGATGGAAGTGTCAGGCTCGGGAGTCCCTTGCACACAGTTAGAGACAAACATGCACAGTTATGCGTGTCTGCTTTGGGGTATAAACAGACAGAGAGAGGAGGTATAATAGATATCCATGTACAAACAGATAACCGTAAAACACACATGAATGCATGCGTGGGCACAAACACACGTACACACAAACGTACACGTGCACACACACACACACACACACACACACACACACACACACACACACACACACACACACAACCACAAACACACAACCACACACACAACCACACACACAACCACACACACAACCACACACACAACCACACACACAACCACACACACAACCACACACACACATGCGCGCGCGCGGGCGCACACTCACACACACACACACACACACACACACACACACACACACGTATAATCATCAGTACATACGTTGTCAAACTAACGAAGCTGCTACTGCTGCTACTGTTGCTGCGACTACCACTGCTGAAGCCATCACCGCCACAGCAATCATCACCGCCACCACTGCGCCCCACAACCGCCACCACCATCACCGCCATCACCGCCGCTACCGCCGTCACCACTGCCGTCGCCGCCGCCACCGCTGTCACCACCACCGGAATCGCCGCCAACGCCACTGCCACCGCCGTCGTAGCCACAGCCGCCACCACCGCCACTGCCACCATCGCCACCGCCACCACCACCACTTCCACCACCGCCACTGCCACTGTCACCGCCACCATCACCACCGCCGCTATCGCTGTCACCGCCACCGCCACCCGGGCCGCCGCCGTCGCCACCACCTCTTACGCCACCACCACCATCGCCGCCATAAGCGCCACAGCCACCTCCGCTACTACCGCCACAACGCCGCCCCCGCAACCGCCACTACCAGCGTCGCCGCCACCGCCGCCACGGCCGCGACCGCCACCAACACTACTACTACTACTACTACTACTACTACTACTACTACTACTACTACTGTTACTACTAATTCCATAACCCTTTACTGGGTCGTAGGGGCACCACTGATGATCTTCTGACAAGTTCTCGCCAACTTCTGCTGTCTTCTGCCGCCCTCTGGAAACTGCCGAAGGACAAGCCCGTCCTCTCTTTGATGTCATCTTCCCATCTTTTTCGCTGTCTGCCTTTCCTTCCTCTTCCTGGCACAGTGTCTTGCAGGATGGTCTTTATCCGGTGACATGACCCTACCCCCTCACCTTGCTCTGGTGGACATCTCCCTCCCCCCGCCCCCACTCCCCCACTGTGCATGTAACAGTGTCCCCTGGTGAACCTCTGCAGCATGCCCCAAAAGCCCAGCAGCTGGGGGGTCCACCTGACAAATTGGGGGATGGGGGTGGTTGGGGTGTAGGTGATGGGGGGGGGGGGTTCACCTGATAATTGGGGGATGGGGGTGGTGGGGGTTTAGGTGATGGCGGATCCACCTGACAAATTGGGGGATGGGGTTGGTGGAGGTTAGGTGATGGCGGATCCACCTGACAAATTGGGGGATGGGGTGGGTGGGGGTCTAGGTGCTGGGGGGTCAGGGGCATTGAGCTGCTTCGGCCGTACGTCATACTCCAGCACAGAGTCTGACAAAATACCTACACGTCCACACAGAGACTGAATGACATGCTTGGTGATGACACCGACAAGTAAATTAATGCATAAAGAAGGAATGAAAATAGACTACATCGTTTCTTTTGGTATAAAGAAGTTTATTCAAAATGTTTGTAACGAATGGGTAAAACATATTTAGCTTGAACAGATGAGATACAAGATACAAGATACAAGATACTTTATTGTCCTCATTGTTTACAAGGAAATTTGTTTTGTCGGTGGCAAAAACATAATACATACATACAAAAACAGAAACGTACTAGAAGTTCAACATTAATTAACTCAATCACAGCGCTCAAGTTATGGAGTCCACACACTAATCATAGGCCATAAAATAAGATAGATGCAAAAAATGACTGTGCAAATGTGTGTCACTTTACAGTCCATTAGCATAGACATGGCGTACTGTGCTAATTATATCTTCCGTCAGTGGATGCTGATCTGTCATTACAAACAAAATGGAATGCATACAACATACTTGACAGGGATGTACATGTCCACAGAAAGCAGGTGTTAATAAAACAAGAACTTTAATTCACATTTCATTCGGTTTCACAGTCGCACTTTCTAGAGAAGAAAAATACAGTTATTGGAATATATGCAACTCAGCAGGACGTCTTTAAAAAGCAAGTAAGTAAAATGTACATGCTGTTGGACACATCGTATACACACATTTAAAGGGAAATAATCGTGAAACGACAAACAGCAAAGTAATATACTCTCCTTCACAGTAGGCACTTCCTGACACAGGGAAGCCATGCACACAGTCACACTACAGTGTCACGTGTCCTGTCCAATCCACTTCCATCCACCATGCACACCCAGCACTGCTGCACTCTTTACCCCCTGGTCATCGGACGTCCCTTTTCTCTCCTCCACCACCTCAAGTACCTGGCCTCTACCAAAGTTTGGCAGTGCAGGCGTCCTATGTCTCTTTCCATCAAGGAGTGCAGTCCAGCCCTCACAGGTGCCCCTTACACACTGCTGTGTGCAGATGCAATGCCAGTGCTTCCATCTTGCCAAGGCTGCAGTCCACCACACCAGCTACATCCAACACCACAGGTCATCAGCATGAGATCAGAGTCTCACTACCAGACACACAGCCTTGTACCAGTCACTGTGGCAAAAGCAGATACCAGGCATACATCTTCAGCCAATATTATGAACATGATTTTTCTTTCATAGACCAAGAAAACACACTTTCTCTTCATGGCTGCTTCAAATACAAATTTTGGACAGACAGACAGACCACAGAAAAACTGTACATGGTCCACACAAATAAAACTGCTTTACAAACACTGTAAGCATTTCAGTAAAGACGGTTTTGTTCCATTATGACAAGTCATGTCATGCCACGCCAAGACTTGTCATGTGAGAGTCATGATATGGTCATGTGACCACAAAATAATTTGGCACTGAATTAAAAAAGCAAGGGGACAAAAGAAAATAAAAGGAGACCCATTTCTTGAATATTCTTTTTCAATGCGAATCATACCACTATGAAAACATCACACACACACACACACACACACACACACACACACACACACACACACACACACACACACACACACACACACACACACATACACACACGCAGGAAGACAGACAGACAGACAAACAGACACACACACACACATACGCACGCACGCACGCACAGACACACACACACACGCACGCACACACACATGCACCTGTGCGCACAGACACACACACACACACACACACACACACACACACACACACACACACACACACACAAACCGATACCTTACACATACAAACACACAAAACAAAGCTTGTATTTCCACAAACACACGTGAACGCACATATATGCATGAACACATGAACATACACACACATATACACACAAACATACATCAACAGTTACACACACACACACACATACACATCTACACATTTACACATCTACACTTAAACACACACACACACACATATACACACACTCACACACACACACAAATATATACCCACACGCACACACATACACACACAGATACAAACACACACATATTCACACACACACACATATACACACATATACATACACACACACACACATACACATATACACAAACATATACACACAAACACACACACACACATATTCACACACACATGCACACACACAAATACACACACATTTACACACACATACACACTTACATTCACACACACATGCCTTCAAAAATCCTCCAGTCTATTCACATTGCCAATTTCTTCTACACGTATACATGTATTAGATTTTGTTAGATTCACTGTCAATCTGTATTTTTAATCATTCCTTCTTCATTTCTTTCTTTTCTTTCTTTCTTTTTAAAATGTTCTACCTTCCTTCCTTCGGTCCTTCCATCCTATATTTGTATCTTACTTCAACAGTGATCTGATGAGACTGACCATGTCAGGGGTCAAAGTCACATGCTGACCACTCTCCACTCTCACACACACTGAGGCTCTGGTGTAACTTGCTGGATAGACCACACTGACACATGGCCACAGAGGCTGTGACATGGCCACCTCCCTCTCACACAGCACCTGTCTGCCATCAACGTCTAGGATGGCAAGATGTTTCCTCTGGGCATCCAGCAGGAAGCCTAGGGTTCTTTCGACAGGGCTGTGTGGGTTGAAGGGGGCCAGCACTGTCTCAGTGAGTAGTGTGCCACAGTGGAACACCCTGGCCTCACACTGCCTCCTGATGGGCCAAGTCTGACAGTGAGGGCAGTGTGACCACTCCCACCAATGTACGTCCCACTCGCCTGGAGGGCCTCCATGGAGGCAACTCCCACTTCACACAAATAGTAACGCTCACTATCTGTGGATTTGGCAAGGCTTTGATGTGGACCTGCCAGTAGCACGTCTGCCCTGGCAAGGCCCCTGTGCCACAAGTTCCCAGGAACCTGAATTTCTGCTGTGACTGGGAGGGACTGGGAGGGTGGGGCTGGTTGCTCAGGGAGCAGCCGTCAGCACTGACTGTGCAGTCTCCATGGCAACGACTGCCATCCAGCCTGATGTCAGGAACTGAAAGACATCAAAGAAAAATATAGCTAAAATAATGCAAAAGGGGCTCTGTCAGTCATGATACATATTTAGTATAAGGGCAGCACAATCACAATGTATTTCAGTGAAGTCAATTAGTCATGTGTGTGATGGTTTATTGGAATCAATACCATATAACTTGATTTGTTATAAACATGGTATTTCACAACTTACTTTCAGTCCACTGAAGTAAGTGACCATGTGACTCCTGTAGTGTCAGTGCAAGTGTGCATTTCAGACAGGTCCTCAGTGCAAGAAGTGACAGCAGTGGAAGCAAAGCTTGTGACAAAGGCTGCATGTGTCACTGATGCCATGTAGCATGCATCTGGTGTGACTGTCACAACTTTGGGGAAGGACAACAAAGCAAAAACCATTCACAGTCATCCACTGGACACAGGTCAAGTCTCTACAATGCTACAGCTACAAGTGCCAGTGCAGTCTCAGCCACCTACACAAGCATGAAGGACTGAATGTTGGTGGAAGTGTGTGTGTGTACATCTTGCTACTCACAGACAAGTGGAAGGTCTCTCACGCCAGTGGGGACAGCAGCAGTAGCAGCAGCCTGAGACTCTGCAAGTCCAAGGAAGACTGGCTGTACTACACTGTTCATAGATGATGCAGTCTCATTTACTGCACTGCACTGAACACAAGAGACAGACTCACACCATGCACTCTCATTTATTGCACAATTATGATGTATTCTCACTCACTGCACACTTATTACACACTCTCACTCACTGCACACTTATGACACACTCTGTCACTATACACAAAATACAACTTGCTTCAGACATATGACACACTGTCAGTTATGACACACCTATGACATGGGGGATGGGGGTAAGGTGGGAGTATGGGGGTAAGTTGGGAGTATGGGGGTAAGGTGGGGGATGAGGGTAAGGTGGGAGTATGGTGGTAAGGTGGTGAGAGGATGGGGGTAAGGTGCGGGGATGGGGGTAAGGTGGGAGAATGGGGGTAAGGTGGGGGATGGGTGTAAGGTGGGAGGATGGGGTAAGGTGGGGGGATGGGGGTAAGGTGGGGGGATGGGGGTAAGGTGGGGGGATGGGGGTAAGGTGGGGGGATGGGGGTAAGGTGGGGGATGGGGTAAGGTTGGGGGGTGGGGGTGGGGGGATGGGGGTGGGGGGTGGGGGTGGGGGATGGGGGGATGAGGGTAAGGTGGGGGATGGGGGTAAGGTGGGGGGATGGGGGTAAGGTGGGGGATGAGGGTAAGGTGGGGGGATGGGGGTAAGGTGGGGGGATGGGTGTAAGGTGGGAGATGGGGGTAGGTGGGGGAATGGGGGTAAGGTTGGGAGATGGGGGTAAGGTGGGGGGATGGGGTGCGGGGATAGGAATAAGATGGGGGTATGGGGGTAAGGTGGGGGGATGGTGGTAAGGTGGGGGATGGGGGTAAGGTGGGGAGATGGGGTAAGGTGGGGGGATGGGGTGGGGGGATAGGGGTAAGGTGGGGAGATGGGGGTAAGGTGGGGGGATGGTGTGGGGGGATGGGGGTAAGGTGGGAGGATGGGGATAAGGTGGGAGGATGGGGGTAAGGTGGGGGGATGAGGCTAAGGTGGGGGGATGGGGGTGGGGGGATGGGGGTGGGGGACATGGGGGTAAGGTGGGGGGATGGGGGTAAGGTGGGGGGATGGGGGTAAGGTGGGGGGATGGGGGTAAGGTGGGAGGATGGGGGTGGGGGGATTCGAGGTGGGATGGAGCCTGAGTTCTGAAAATGAGTTGAAAACTCAAAAGCAGCCCACCTGAAAGGTTGCAGCAGCAGCCACAGGTGTGGTCACTTTCTCCTTCAGGTCAGCAGCAGTCCTCTCCAAGTCAGCACTTGCCTTGGTCAACTGAGAGGCCAAACTCAGGGAGACCAGCCTCCTCCCATAGTCTGCTGCAGACTGGGTGGCAGCCTGCATTGATCGAAAGTGGTCTAGCTGTTCCTCCAGGTGTAGTCGCTCACTCTTCACCTGTCCAGAGATAATTGTGGTCAGTGATGAGGTATAAATAAACATGCATTAAATGACCAAGAAAGATATTACAATCACAAAGAACATCATCCATGTTGTAGCTAAATCCGCACAACGAAAAAACTGTCTGTGACAAACTATTTACATCAGCATGTGAAGCCAGTCAAAGCAACATTCAACAAATGCATGGATGCACATACAGACATTCACAGTGACTAGACTAGGATGATGTGTGATCAGGATTTGTCCTCAAGGACAGGTGAGTGACTCCTACACCAACATTGTGTTTCCATCACTACACAACAAATCCTGTAAATAAAACTGAATTCCATTGTAGAATCAATGAAGTGTACTTTCAGTCAAGAACACAGTAGATTATGTCTGCACCCAAATTATCCATACATTCAGGCAACACACAGGAAAAAAGCATGTGCTTACATGGAGGTATATATGACAGAAAGCCAGAGCAAATGAATGCACACCTGCACATCTTCACTCACATACATTTTTGCAAGAATGGATTTATCCCAGTCATAATATCATCACACCTACCTTGGCACTGAGTTCCTCCAACGCCTCTGCCTGCCTCTCCATGGCTGTGCTGACCACACTGGAAAAAGCGTCCTTCACTTCTTTCTCTGCCTTCCTGTGGTTGCACTCCAGTGCCTGTAGGCTTGCTTCCGACTCTTCTGCTTTCTTCTGAAAGGTTTTCTGGGTCTCCTCCAGCCTCTCACAGACTGCCAGGATCTGCAAGTGGATAGAGTAGTTGAGGATTGAAACCAAGTCAAAGTGACACTGAAGTAGTGGAAAGAGGAAAACAATCAATAGAAACCTGTACTGCATTCAACTGAAAAATAGTACTTGGCCTCACATAGTGCCATCTCTCTCTACAAAGATCATATAAGCGCAGACATTTCATGAAGAGAGTTGTGTTCAAGTCACAATACTAATGATAGTAAAAACTATGACATTGTATGTCTTGTACACAATTTTAACAAGTGGAAGTGAAGACATTGAAGAAATCAGGTAACTGCATATATTCAAACATCCTTTTAAAAACATGCAAGTTTAGTAAAACACACTGTATTACTACTACTACTACTACTACTACTACTACTACTACTATTACTACTACGACTAATACTACTACTACTACTACTCCCATAACCCTTGGTTGGGTCCAAGGGACGCCACTGATAATTTGACAAGTTCGCGCCAACTTCTGCAGTCTTCTGCCGCCCTCTGGAAACTGCCGAAGGACGAGCCCGTCTCTCTTTGATGTCATCTTCCCATCTTTTTCGCTGTCTGCCTTTCCTTCTTCTTCCTGACACAGTGTCTTGCAGGATGGTCTTCATAAGGCCGGTTGAGCCAGTGACTAAACCATTTCACCTCAGGCCTCACCCCCGCCCCCATTGGGCATCTGATAGTGGGTCCCCTGCCTAGCTACAGGAGCAGGCCCCGAAATCCCAGCAGCCAGGGGGTCCACCTGATGAGGGGGACATCGAGCGGCTCCAGCCGTCTGTCACACTCCACCACTCCACCCCTGTGTCTGATAAAAAGCCTGCACTCCCACACAGACACGGAATGACTTCTGTCACACTCCACCACTCCACCCCTGTGTCTGATAAAAAGCCTGCACTCCCACACAGACACGGAATGACTTCTGTCACACTCCACCACTCCACCCCTGTGTCTGATAAAAAGCCTGCACTCCCACACAGACACGGAATGACTTCTGTCACACTCCACCACTCCACCCTGTGTCTGATAAAAAGCCTGCACTCCCACACAGACACGGAATGACTTCTGTCACACTCCACCACTCCACCCCTGTGTCTGATAAAAAGCCTGCACTCCCACACAGACACGGAATGACTTCTGTCACACTCCACCCCTGTGTCTGATAAAAAGCCTGCACTCCCACACAGACACGGAATGACTTCTGTCACACTCCACCACTCCACCCCTGTGTCTGATAAAAAGCCTGCACTCCCACACAGACACGGAATGACATGCATAGTGGATGACGCTCACTGGGAACGATTTTTGGCAAAAAGACCAATAAACTGAAACATCAAAATAACAAAAGTAGTCGACACCATTTCTTCCTGGTATTTATTATAAAAGTTTATTCATATTATTTCAATGTATGGAGAAGGAATTGTAGCCTTGACAGAAAGACTAAGCTTCCGTGCACAATGACTGTACAGATACGTGGCACGTCACATTGCAATAGTGTGGACATGTGCTGATATATGATTGGAAACAAAGTCATAATGCTTGAGACATACATATCTGCAGAAAACAGGTGTAAATGGAACAAAATATCTCACTCGATCGTCATCTCTTTGATTTCAAAGTGACACAATCGACAAAGATGTACATTTATGCTGCAATGTGTAACTGAGAAGAAGATTGTGCGCAGAGAGATGATGGAAGAGCAACATGTGGTCTACACAAATAAAATTGCCCACTAAACACACCTAAACACAGCAAGCATGTCAGTAAAGACTGTTTTGTTCCATCATGACAAGTCATGTCATGCCCCGCCAAGCCTTGTCATATGAGAGTCATGACATGATCATGTATCTACACAAGAATTTGGCACAGAGTAACCACAGCAAGAGGACAAACGAGAATGGCAGAAGAGCCGTTCATTGAATATTCTTTTTCAGTGCGACTCATAGAACTATTGAACCATCTCTAGAAAGAGACATGTGTCCTGATGTCAAAGACATGTGACATGCAAAATGTCATATGCACACCCACGCACATACATAATCACACACACATACATACACAGACACATACACACACACATACACACATACACATACACACACACACACACAAAAAGACAAACATACACAAACACATACACAATCACACACGTACGCACACATCTACACTTCCACTCACACACCTTTACACTTACATACTCACACACACACACACACACACACACACACACACACACACACACACACAAATACACACACACATACACACACACACGTGTACCTTCAAACATCCTACTGTCTATATTTCTCGCCCATTTTATTCTTAGATTTTTCACAATTCTGTCAATCTTTGTTTGTTTTGTATCACCCCAATTTTCTTTCTTTCTTTCTTTCTTTCTTTCTTTCTTTCTTTCTTTCTTTCTTTCTTTCTTTCTTTCTTTCTTTCTTTCTTTCTTTCTTTCTTTCTTTTGCCCTTTCTTTCATTGTATTTTACTTCAACAGTGATCTGATGAGACTGACCATGTCAGGGGTCAAGGTCACATGCTGACCACTCTCCACTCTCACACACACTGAGGCTCTGGTGTAACTTGCTGGATTGACCACACTGACACATGGCCACAGAGGCTGTGACATGGCCACCTCCCTCTCACACAGCACCTGTCTGCCATCAACGTCTAGGATGGCAAGACGTTTCCTCTGGGCATCCAGCAGGAAGCCTAGGGTTCTTTCCACAGGGCTGTGTGGGTTGAAGGGGGCCAGCACTGTGTCAGTGAGTGTGTGCCACAGTGGTACACCCAGGCCTCACACTGCCTCCTGATGGGACAAGGCTGACAGTGAGGGCAGTGTGACCTCTCACACCAATGAGCATCCCACATGCCTGGAGGTCCTCCATGGAGGCAACTCCCACTTCACACAAACAGTAACACTCAGCTATCTGTGGATTTGGCAAGGCTTTGACGTGGACCTGCCAGTAGCACGTCTGCCCTGGCAAGGCCACTGTGCCACAAGTTCCCAGGAACCTGAATTTCTGCTGTGACTGGGAGGGACTGGGAGGGTGGGGCTGGTTGCTCAGGGAGCAGCCATCAGCACTGACTGTGCAGTCTCCATGGCAACGACTGCCATCCAGCCTGATGTCAGGAACTGAAAGACATCAAAGAAAAATATAGCTAAAAAATGCAAAAGGGGCTCTGTCAGTCCTGATACATATTTAGTATAAGGGCAGCACAATCACAATGTATTTCAGTGAAGTCAATTAGTCATGTGTGTGATGGTGTATTGAAATCAATACCATAAAACTTGATTTGATATTAACACAGTATTTCACAACTTACTTTCAGTCCACTGAATCAAGGACCATGTGACTCCTGTAGTGTCGGAGCAAGTGTGCATTTCACACACGTCCTCAGTGCAAGAAGTGACAGCAGTGGAAGCAAAGCTTGTGACAAAGGCTGCATGTGTCACTGATGCCATGTAGCATGCATCTGGTGTGACTGTCACAACTTTGGGGAAGGACAACAAAGCAACAACCATTCACAGTCATCCACTGGACACAGGTCAAGTCTCTACAATGCTACAGCTACAAGTGCCAGTGCAGTCTCAGCCACCTACACAAGCATGAAGGACTGAGTGTTGGTGGAAGTGTGTGTGTGTGTGTGTGTGTGTGTGTGTGTGTGTGTGTGTGTGTGTGCATGCATGTGTGTGTGCATGCATGCGTGCGTGTGTGTGTGTACATATTGCTACTCACAGACAAGTGGAAGGTCTCTCACGCCAGTGAGGACAGCAGCAGTAGCAGCAGCCTGAGACTCTGCAAGTCAAAGGAAGACTGGCTGTACTACACTGTTCATAGATGATGCAGTCTCATTCACTGCACTGCACTGAACACAAGAGACAGACTCACACCATGCACTCTCATTTATTGCACAATTATAATTTATTCTCACTCACTACACACTTATGACACACTCTCACTCACTACACACTTATGACACACTCTCACTCAATACACACTTATGACACACTCTCACTCAATACACACTTATGACACTCTCTCACTCAATACCCACTTATGACACACTCTCACTCACTATACATACATTACAACCACTCTACACACTTATGACACACTAGTACTTAATATAAGCATAACAATATCACTCCCTGCACACTTATAATACACTGTCAATCACTGAACACCTCTGAGACACTCACTTACTACACACACACAGGGCTCATTCATGGCTCACATATGACACATTCTCAATCAGTGCACACTATGACACATTCTCACTTACTACACACATAACACTCAGTCACTACATACATCTGACCCATTCTCACTACCTGTGTTGCAATAAACACACCTCACTCACTGTCGGTCTCAGGAAAGACATGTTGTCATTGTTCCAAAGTGATCAGAATCAAGACACAATGAACTCCAGTCTCATTTATTCATGTAGTGCCTTTTTGTTAAATATCAAATCAATGTAAAAGCCTGTGTGTGGCGCATTATACCTACAATGCAAATTTGCCAGACACATGTCCACATAGTATTGTCATTATAGCAGAGAAGGTCTTACTGATTGTTCCCAGGGACTCCAGCAAGGCTCTCAGCTCCTCCAGCTTCTCTGTCCCCACCTGCAACAACAAAACCACATTGCCAACTCAGCCCAGGGCTGCTGCTGTCTCCACCACACACACCACTCTACTGCAGCACACACCAACACTGCACCAGGCCTCAAGCCCTCACTCAACTGCTGCAGCAGCTGGCTGCCAAAGTGCAAGGCAGCACACGTCTGCACTCACAAGACAAGCACACTGCCTCAGTGATGAAGTAACAAGGACTGTATAGCGTCTGCAGGATTCTAGCACACAGAAATGTAACTTCACTTACAACTCAGTCTTTTGATGGATATTCAAACTACACTTTATTGAACATAAGACCAAACAATGACGGAAGTTTTACAGCATGCTGACAAAAGGGAGTCTGAAGCAAAATCAGTTACAGTTTGCACAATGGAGATATAAGTAGTCTTGCAGTGCTACATAGAAGCTGCTTCCAGCATGTATTACTCCTATATCATTTATTCAATTTACAAGACTCCTGACTTCTTTCCTGTTTTACAAAAATGTGTTTATGTCATTCACCATGTACAGAAATATGTGTCACACAATGGTAATTCCCTGTCCTCCTCTTTATCTCTTCTTGGACTTGGTCGTGGGTCATGGTCTAGGGGAGACAACTCTTACTGTCTCCTCAACCAGCCCTGCCTTGGGAAGGGTGATTAAACTGTCCTGCTTCCTTCAGCCTCCCATAGCGCACAAACCTACACCATTTACACACAAAAAGAAAATTATCATTTGCCTATTATTTGCTGAGGGAGGAGGGGGGAATTTGGGGGTTGGGGGAATTGGGGGGGGGGGGGGGGGGGGGGGAGTCTGAGGGCTGGAAGTGAGTTGTAGCATTGACTTTTCTTGGCTGTCACAGTTTGCATCTCCAAAGAAAACCACACCTCTTTCTGTCATAGAAAACTCAACAGCAGCCTACCTGGAAGGTTGCAGCAGCAGCCACAGGTGTGGTCACTTTCTCCTTCAGGTCAGCAGCAGTCCTCTCCAAGTCAGCACTTGCCTTGGTCAACTGAGAGGCCAAACTCAGGGAGACCAGCCTCCTCCCATAGTCTGCTGCAGACTGGGTGGCAGCCTGCATTGATCGAAAGTGGTCTAGCTGTTCCTCCAGGTGTAGTCGCTCACTCTTCACCTGTCCAGAGATCGCCGTGGTCAGTGATGAGGAATAAATAAACATGCATTAATTGACCAAGAGAGATATTACAATCACAAAGAACATCATCCGTGTTGTAGGTAAATCAGCACAACGAAAAAACTGTCTGTCACAAACTATTTACATCAGAATGTGAAGCCTGTCAGGGCAACATTCAACAAATGCATGGATGCACATACAGACATTCACAGTGACTAGACTAGGATGATGTGTGATCAGGATTTGTCCTCAAGGACAGGTGAGTGACTCCTACACTAACATTGTGTTCACATCACTACACAACAAATCCTGTAAATAAAACTGAATTCCATTTTAGAATCAATGAAGTGTAATTTCATTCAAGAACACAGTAGATTATGTCTGCACTCAAATTATCCATACATTCAGGCAACACACAGAAGAAAAAGCATGTGCTTATATGGAGGTATATATGACAGAAAGCTTATATGGAGGTATATATGACGGAAAGCTTATATGGAGGTATATATGACAGAAAGCCAGAGCAAACTAATGCACACCTGCACATCTTCACTCACATACATTTCTGCAAGAATGGATTTATCCCAGTCATAATATCATCACACCTACCTTGACACTGAGTTCCTCCAACGCCTCTGCCTGCCTCTCCATGGCTGTGCTGACCACACTGGAAAAAGCGTCCTTCACTTCTTTCTTTGCCTTCCTGTGGTTGCTTTCCAGTGCCTGTAGGCTTGCTTCCGACTCTTCTGCTTTCTTCTGGAAGGTTTTCTGGGCCTCCTCCAGCCTCTCACAGACTGCCAGGATCTGCAAGTGGATAGAGTAGTTGAGGATTGAAACCAAGTCAAAGTGACACTGAAGCAATGGAAAGAGGAAAACAATCAATAGAAACCTGTACTGCATTCAACTGAAAAATAGTACTTGGCCTCACATAGTGCCATCTCTCTCTACAAAAATCCTATAAGCGCAGACATATCATGAAGAGAGTTTTGTTCAAGTCACAATACTAATGATAGTAAAAACGATGACAGTGTGTGTCTTGTACACGATTTTAACAAGTGGAAGTGAACATATTGAAGAAATCAGTTAACTGCATCTATTCAAACATCCTTTCAACAAACATGCAAGTTTAAGTAAAACACACTGTACTGTTACATGTAATAGAATTTCTACTGCAGTCTCCTCAAGAGACATTTACCTTTTTCTTCATGTCCTCCAGGACTTTTGGCAGTTCCACAAACTCGTGGCCTTTCAGGTGTTGAGTCAGAGCACAGATGGAGCAGACAGCTTTGTCACACGTCAGACAAAACAGCTCCAGGTTCTTGTCAGGATGGCTGTCGCATTTCTCACTGAGGGTCTGGATCAGCTTCTCTGGGGACTTGGCTGCCTCGGACAGAGAAACCAGCGTGTGGTCTTTGGTTGCTTTGAGTTTTCGGTGGTAACTGGTGCAGTCACTGCAGTAATACTCAGCACAGTCCTGACACTTGCTGGTTGCCTTGGCTCCCACAGAACACGCCTCACAGGCCTTGCCCTCCACATTCAGCACTGACTGCTTCCAGTCCATCACAGACACTCTCAGAGTGTCCATCTGGAAGGGCTTGTCGGCTGCAGCCTCCTGTCGGCACTTGGGACACTTGACCTTGCCATCCTTGGTGAGTTTCTGCAGACACACCCCACAGAAGCTGTGGTAGCAGGGCAGCACTCGTGGAGGTCGGGTGGTGGAGTTAAACTCCTCTTGACATACGTCACAGGTGAGGAGTTCTTCCAACAGTGGTGCAATAGCATCAGCACCACCCGTAGCCATGGTGACAGCCTGTGAAATAAAATCAACAAAAGATTAATTCCATCAAACATATCATAATCACTTCATTCTCCTTTGATGTTTGCTGGTGAGAATAATGCACGGATTAAGAAACAACACAAGAAAAACAATAATAGTGACCCACACGAACAAAAGAGATTTTTGTAAAGGCATGTAACAGTGTAGAAGCAGAGGTGGAGAGGCAAAATTAAGAACAGGGGCAGCAGGAGCAGCAGGAGCAGCAGGAGCAGCAGGGCAGCAGGGGCAGCAGGAGCAGCAGGAGCAGCAGGAGCAGCAGGGGCAGCAGGGGCAGCAGGAGCAGCAGGGGCAGCAGGAGCAGCAGGAGCAGCAGGAGCAGCAGGGGCAGCAGGAGCAGCAGGGGCAGCAGGAGCAGCAGGGGCAGCAGGAGCAGCAGGGGCAGCAGGAGCAGCAGGAGCAGCAGGGGCAGCAGGAGCAGCAGGAGCAGCAGGGGCAGCAGAGCAGCAGGGGCAGCAGGAGCAGCAGGGGCAGCAGGAGCAGCACGATCAGCAGGGGCAGCAGGGGCAGCAGGATCAGCAGGGGCAGCAGGGGCAGCAGGATCATCAGGAGCAGCAGGAGCAGCAGGAGCAGCAGGGGCAGCAGGGGCAGCAGGATCAGCAGGGGCAGCAGGGGCAGCAGGATCATCAGGAGCAGCAGGAGCAGCAGGGGCAGCAGGGGCAGCAGGATCAGCAGGGGCAGCAGGAGCAGCAGGAGCAGCAGGGGCAGCAGGAGCAGCAGGAGCAGCAGGAGCAGCAGGAGCAGCAGGAGCAGCAGGAGCAGCAGGGGCAGCAGGAGCAGCAGGGGCAGCAGGGGCAGCAGGAGCAGCAGGGGCAGCAGGGGCAGCAGGAGCAGCAGGGGCAGCAGGAGCAGCAGGAGCAGCAGGGGCAGCAGGAGCAGCAGGAGCAGCAGGGGCAGCAGGGGCAGCAGGAGCAGCAGGGGCAGCAGGAGCAGCAGGGGCAGCAGGGGCAGCAGGAGCAGCAGGAGCAGCAGGGGCAGCAGGAGCAGCAGGCAGCAGAGCAGCAGGGGCAGCAGGAGCAGCAGGAGCAGCAGGGGCAGCAGGAGCAGCAGGGGCAGCAGGGGCAGCAGGAGCAGCAGGGGCAGCAGGAGCAGCAGGGGCAGCAGGAGCAGCAGGAGCAGCAGGGGCAGCAGGAGCAGCAGGGGCAGCAGGGGCAGCAGGAGCAGCAGGAGCAGCAGGGGCAGCAGGGGCAGCAGGGGCAGCAGGGCAGCAGGGGCAGCAGGGGCAGCAGGAGCAGCAGGGGCAGCAGGGGCAGCAGGGGCAGCAGGAGCAGCAGGGCAGCAGGGGCAGCAGGGGCAGCAGGAGCAGCAGGAGCAGCAGGGGCAGCAGGAGCAGCAGGGGCAGCAGGAGCAGCAGGAGCAGCAGGGGCAGCAGGGGCAGCAGGAGCAGCAGGGGCAGCAGGGCAGCAGGGGCAGCAGGAGCAGCAGGGGCAGCAGGAGCAGCAGTGGCAGCAGGAGCAGCAGGAGCAGCAGGGGCAGCAGGGCAGCTGGGGCAGTAATGGCAGCAGAAGCAGCAGGAGCAGCAGGGGCAGCAGGGCAGCAGGAGCAGCAGTGGCAGCAGGGGCAGCAGGGCAGCAGGGGCAGCAGGGGCAGCAGGGGCAGCAGGGGCAGCAGGGGCAGCAGGGGCAGCAGGGGCAGCAGGGGCAGCAGGGGCAGCAGGGGCAGCAGGGCAGCAGGGGCAGCAAGGGCAGCAGGGGCAGCAGGGCAGCAAGGACAGCAGGGGCAGCAGGGGCAGCAGGGGCAGCAGGGGCAGCAGGGACAGCAGGGGCAGCAGGGGCAGCAGGGGCAGCAGGGGCAGCAGGAGCAGCAAGGGCAGCAGGGGCAGCAGGAGCAGCAGGGGCAGCAGGGGCAGCAGGGACAGCAGGGGCAGCAGGGGCAGCAGGGCAGCAGGGGCAGCAGGGCAGCAGGGGCAGCAGGGGCAGCAGGAGCAGCAGTGGCAGCAGGGGCAGCAGGGGCAGCAGGGGCAGCAGGGGCAGCAGGAGCAGCAGGGGCAGCAGGGGCAGCAGGGGCAGCAGGGGCAGCAGGGGCAGCAGGGGCAGCAGGAGCAGCAGGGGCAGCAGGGACAGCAGGGGCAGCAGGAGCAGCAGGGGCAGCAGGAGTAGAAGGGACAGAAGGAGCAGAGTGGGCAGCATGGGCAGCAGGAGCAGCAGGGGCAGCAGGGGCAGCAAGAACAGCAGGGGCAGCAGGGGCAGCAGGGGAAGCAGGAGCAGCAGGAGCAGCAGGGGCAGCAGGGGCAGCAGGGGCAGCAAGAGCAGCAGGGGCAGCAGGGGCAGCAGGAGCAGCAGGGGCAGCAGGAGCAGCAGGGCAGCAGGAGCAGCAGGGGCAGCAGGAGCAGCAAGAGCAGCAGAGGCAGCAGGGCAGCAGGAGCAGCAGGGGCAGCAGGGGCAGCAGGGCAGCAGGGGCAGCAGGAGCAGCAGGAGCAGCAGGGGCAGCAGGAGCAGCAGGGCAGCAGGAGCAGCAGGGGCAGCAGGGGCAGCAGGGGCAGCAGGAGCAGCAGGGGCAGCAGGGGCAGCAGGGCAGCAGGGGCAGCAGGGGCAGCAGGGGCAGCAGGGGCAGCAGGAGCAGCAGGGGCAGCAGGGGCAGCAGGAGCAGCAGGGGCAGCAGGAGCAGCAGGGGCAGCAGGGGCAGCAGGGGCAGCAGGGGCAGCAGGAGCAGCAGGAGCAGCAGGAGCAGCAGGGCAGCAGGAGCAGCAGGGGCAGCAGGAGCAGCAGGGGCAGCAGGAGCAGCAGGAGCAGCAGGGGCAGCAGGAGCAGCAGGGGCAGCAGGAGCAGCAGGGGCAGCAGGGGCAGCAGGAGCAGCAGGAGAAGCAGGAGCAGCAGGAGCAGCAGGAGCAGCAGGAGCAGCAGGAGCAGCAGGAGCAGCAGGAGCAGCAGGAGCAGCAGGGGCAGCAGGAGCAGCAGGGGCATCAGGAGCAGCAGGAGCAGCAGGGGCAGCAGGACCAGCAGGAGCAGCAGGAACAGCAGTAGTAGCAGTTGCAGAAGCAGTGAAGGAAGACAAGGCAGAGCTGTGGCAGAACAGAGAAGACAAGAACAAACAACACACAGCCTTCTCATCCAAACATGCAGCAAGCTGGAAAACTGACCAAGTCTGCATAACATTACAACGCAAGGTGTCATTCGTTGGTCACTTCTTCCTTCCTTGTAACGACGGCACAGGTAGGGGTGGAGGACGAGGGTGAGAGTGGGTGGTGGTGGGTGGTGTGTGGTGGGGGCTGGTGTGTGGTGGGTGGTGGACAATAGTGGGCGTAAGTGCACAGGGGCAGGAAGGTAGGGGAGGGGGATGGGTGCAAGAGGGTGGAAGAAGGAGAAAAGAAGCGCAAAGTGTTTCAGGTTAATCTCCAGCAGTTCCAAGGGAGCGAGGAACAGTGGAGGAGTAGAAGAAGCAGTGAGCGGTAAGACTCCTAACAGCCGTCAAGCAAAGCACATCCACAGGCAAATGGAGGACAAGGACGACTCGTCCCAGTTTCTACACCACAGCCACCTCCCACTGTCATCACTGAGCTCCCCACACTCCACAGGCGTCCCACCCTGTCATCCACGTCATGGAGAGAGGAGAAGAGACACAAGTCCACGTACCGCTCTTTCTACAGAGGGAACGAATTTACGTATCCGCTGTTACTCCACACTCAAACTTGTGGTGTGCAGTGATCGACTCAACATGGCAGACATGGCCACTTCGCACCAAGTTTTCTTTTCCTACAAATGACGTCAGTTTTCCTCTTAACAGCTGTCAGTAAAGAGCTTGTCAGGGGAGGCTACTCCAACTACCAAATATGCGTGTATGTATGTGTGGGTTCTTGTAACGCTCAAAACTTCACGCCTACAGGCATGCTCAATGCGCACGCAGAAAAAAGGGTCAGCAATTAAATAGATATGTTTTAAAGTCCCTTCTTAAAATGAGAGAGTTTGGGGGACTTTCTGAGCAGTTCAGGAATGTTGTTCCAATAGTTGAGTCCCACAAAACTGAAAGATCGGCGACCATAGTTACCAAGCATCAGTGTGGAACACAAAGAGGTTTTTGAGTGGATGATCTTAAATTTCTAATCGGTTTATATTCCTCCAGCAGCGCTCACAGGTAGAGTGGAGCTGCACCTGAGACGCAGCTGAACACAGTGCAAAGAACTTTGTGTTCAATACGACGCTGCACCGGGAGCCAATGAAGGCTTCTTAGAATTGGCGACACTTGGGCCATTCTTGGAGGGCGCGCAACAATTCTAGCACCGATTTTTTGAAGGCGCTGCAGACGCTGAAGTTGTTCTTGCGTGGCTCCTGCCAGCAAGCTGTTACAGTAATCCAGGAGGGACAGGACTAGCATACTATAAGTGTCGAAGCAGGAGTGCCCATGCAGTTAATGATAGGCCACGTTGCGTAGAAGAGAGAGAGAGAGAGATTGTGTGAGAGAGATAGAGAGAGAGAGAGAGAGAGAGAGAGAGAGAGAGAGAGAGAGAGAGAGAGAGAGAGAGAGAGAGAGAGAGAGAGAGAGAGAGACTGGGATGAATAAATAAAGATAAAGTGAATGAATGGAAACATGAATGGAGAAGATATATAAATAAATGGATGGATGAATAAATAGAGATATACGTCTATCAGCTTCTGTAGGCTATGTCAGGTCATTGACCACAAAATCCCCGGAGCTGCTTCAAGTGACGTCAAACCCAGTCTGGATTTCCCGAGCTGTTCGCCTTTTGTTAATCGCCTAAGGAGACGCGGGGGGTCTTTTCTTACCCCCAACCCACAGGGGTGCAGGAGGACTGGGGTTGAGAGCGGGCGAAAAAAGCACAGGCAGACAGACAAGGAAGACAACTACAGTGAAGGAATATGAACAACGCGTCAATACACAACTCAGCCTCCCACCTTATTCCACCTGTGACGTCACTCCAGGCACTGTCGTGACGTAACACAGAGCAATTTCCCACACCACAGCACGGAGACTGCAGCAGTCTGGAGTCACATCTCCACTCCAACGTCCAACGTCTCCTCCTTCAAGATGGCTGGGGTGTGGCCTGTACCCGACTTGTGGCAACCAGGAAGAAGATTCAGTAGTCTTGTCCGCGAGATGGTTACGCAAATCTGATGCAAAAGGCAACTGACTCTGCCAGACGAATGATCTATCAGCCAGCCTACCGTTCTCGCACCTGACACCTGGGAACGCAGTGATTGGCTGGGGTTTATCACGCGCCTACAAGGAGTTTGTGTGTCAACAGAGCAGCGCTAGTGCAGCCAGGGATCTATCTAGGCCAGCGGCGCTGTGCGGCTTTGAAGGCTGTCGCTGTGCACTGTTGGAAGGACGATCGTGTTGCAGGTGTGCACTCTAGTGATAGGCAGGGGTAAACAACTGTTGTGCTTCTCTGAAATAGTCTCCCTTTATACCTGAAACTGTTGACAAACAGTAAAGTCTTTGTAAATTAACCGCTCTTTACATCATGTACGCCACGCCACACATGAAGAGTGAAGTGAGTGTATGGATGCACATACAGAGACAAACATGTATACACACGCACAGTGAAGTGAGTGTATGAATGCACATACAGAGACTAACATGCATACACACGTACAGTGAAGTGAGTGTATGAATGCACATACAGAGACTAACATGCATACACATGTACAGTGAAGTGAGTGTATGAATGCACATACAGAGAGACGTACGCATGCGTCAGGAAATGTAGATCTACAGACTTAGGGACTGTCACGTGACAGACACGTTCAGACAGTGGAAGACAGGAACACAGATGCACGAAGAGACACTGGGATGTGGGTGGATGGTCACATGACTGCTTACACATCGTAGTGCACGCACGCACGCACGCACAGATTCACACACGCACACACGCATATACACTCACACACTCACACACACACGCGCGCGCACACACATTCATACACAGTCAAACGCACTCACACACATACGAGGACATCCATACACACACCAACACACACACCAACACACACACCAACACACACACACACACACACACACACACACACACACACACACATACACATACACACAAACAAACACTCTCTCTCTCTCTCTCACACACACATACACACACACACACACACACACACACACACACACACACACACACACACACACGCACACACACTCACACACATACGCGCGCGCACACACATTCATACACAGTCAAACGCACTCACACACATACGAGGACATCCATACACACACCAACACACACACACACACACACACACACACACACACACACACACACACACACACACACACACACACACACACAAACACACACACACACACACACACACACAAACACATACACATACACACAAACTCTCTCTCTCTCTCTCTCTCTCTCTCTCTCTCTCTCTCTCTCTCTCTCTCTCTCTCTCACACACACACACACACACACACACACACACACGCGCGCGCGCGCACACACACATTCACACACATACGCACGCATACACACATATAAGCATACCTAAATACACACGAGAGCTCCCATACATATGCACACGCGTCATCATCATCATCATCATCACCATCATCATCATCATCATCATCATCATCATCATCATCATCATCATCATCATCATCATCATCATCATCATCATCATCATCATCATCATCATCATCATCATCATCATCATCATGGTGGTCCCTCGAATCTCGAGGAAGACGTATCTGCGCAGTCATCTGTGCACACGGGAATGGCTCTGTAGTCCAAGTTGGGATCTGCAGAGTCGCGAACAGACAGGACACCGGAAGTCTGCTGTTGTCGCAGGGATGGACTCAGCTCGGTGGCGACGTTCTCTCGCTGCCTGGGCTTTGATGCGGCGCGTCTCTCCAAAAGTCTTTGGTGCTTTTCTTGTGATAGCACGCCATTGTGTTCTGTCTGTGGCTGTCTCGGCAAGATCCACTGAGGAAACGTCACACCACTGAAGACTGTCTTTCAGACTATCTTTGTAGCGTTTGCTGTGACCCTGTATTAGTTCCCCAAACAGCAACTGTTTTCAATGCGGTGGTCCTCCATCTTTATGACGAGACCAGACCAGCGCAGCAGTGACTTGAGGATCATGGCCTGGATAGAGACAGACTTTGCCTTGTCCAGGACTTCTGTGTTGGTCACCTTGTCCTGCCACCGGATTCCTAGGATGGAGCGCAGGGCCCGTTGATGGACACGCTCCAGCTGTTTTACATGTCTCCTATAGACCGTCCATGTTTCGCAGCCGTGTAGAGGAGCCGGGAGAACAACAGCATTCTACACCTTTAGTTTTGTGCTCGGTATAACATCGTGATGATTAAGCACCTTGCTGTGTAGTCGTCACAGAGGTTGACTTGCGCACACACACTCACACGCACATACACTCACACGCACACACACTCACACGCACATACACACTGTCTTACGTACGTGCGGTCGCGCACGCATACATATTTTCCCCCATACAAATCCTTTTCACTAATGAAGGCAAGATAGTAGGACAAAAGAGACAAATGAAGATCTTCGGTTCATGGGGCAGGAGTGAGCGTGCCACATCTGTGGTCAAGCTGTGTGACCGTTGTCGGGTGGTGGGTGGAAGAAGGCCTCAATGATGTCGGCGGTCTTCTCGAGGGCTGTGGTTCTCATTCGCTTCTTGGCAGCACTCCCACGGCGGGGTCTAATGCCCAGCTTGTCGGGAATCTCATCGTCTGAGGGGAGCCGTGAGCCCCGTGCAGCGACAATCAGGGCAGAGGTGGGGCCGTGTGCACTGTATTTAGTCAATTTCTCCACTGTCTCATACCCATCACGGCGATATCGTCATTCGGACAGCAGACATTTATGTACAGATGACTGTCGATTGTTGGGTCAGGTACCAGACCATCGGGTAGCCGGAGTCTGACCAAGACTGAGTGGGGTGCATGACGCTGAATAGTGGCGACTAGAATTCTTTGCACCGCGGCGTGGCGCTGCAGATACAGAGGAGCTAGGCGTTGGCAGAAGTCAGTGACGGGCTGGCTTGTTTCGACCTCGCCGCAGCCATGTCAGCAAGGTTCTTCAGAGCCTCAGGGAATCGCCCTGACTGGAAGGGAAGACAGTCTGGCTCTGTGTCAGTATTTCCACGCCTTGAACGAGAGAGACGAGTGGACCGAGAGCTGGCGCGCGCAGAAGGTGTCGTCTCGGCGTGAGCGGTCATAGGCTCCAGCAGCCTTTCCTTGGAGTGTGCAGTCAAGTAACATGGCGGTCCATCGAGCTCTGAACACGAGGTGGAGGCTTTTGACGGCCTTGAATGGGAGTGACGAGACGTCGTCGGCAAGTACCGACGGGGGGAGATTCTTCTTTGCCAAATACTTCGATCGCACAACCGAGGCGGGAGGCAGCGTGACGGCGTCTTGTCCAGAGGTCTGCTGTTGTTGAGTGGTGCCTGAAGGCGTAGAGCCCGGCCTCGTTACTGCCCGAGAGGAACTGTGAGATCGTCGCGTTGGTTTTGGCGGCAGACAGGGAGACGAGGACCTCTCCGCTAGTGATGTCCTTGACGGTAGGGTCGTCGGTGGTGAGGAGCTGGGTGGCTGTGGATGGATGGATAGTGTTTTACGGCCTATCGGCCTTTGTAGGCTATGTAAGGCCATTAAACACGAACATTACTAGAAAGGTTTAGAGTAAACGCAAATCAAGTAACGGTGTCCCTAATTATTCGCCTCTTATGAATCACGTAGGGAGACGCGATGGGTCAATATTTACCCCGATCCCACAGGGTGTGTGTGTGCGCGCGCGCGCGCGCGCGTGTGTGTGTGTGTGTGTGTGTGTCTGTGGCGACGGTCCAGATATCAACTTCTTCAACCTTTTTGGCATCGCAAGACTGCCGACTCTTCTGTCGGCGTAGAAGAAGGGCAGACAGGCTCAGTCAGGGGTCCTAAAGATTTGGCGGAGGGCCTTGCAGACTCTATCGTCTAGGTTCACCAAACCTTTCTTGGACACCCGGCCAGAGGACGCCGTGGGACAGGGAGGGAAGTACGCAGCCTCGGATGGCGTCAAGCTTCTGCCAAGGTACGAGGAGCGAGGCTGTGACCTGGTCTAAGAGGAGGGCCGCTTTCTTGGGAGGGCGGAAGAGGAGTTTAGTCCCTACGGGGACACCCAGGTAGATTTCTTCATCCGAAGTGAGCGGGATTGGTTGCTCGTTCAGGAGGATTGCCGAGGGGCGATGCAGACCTCCCTGCACACAGAGTGCAGAGCATTTGAGAGGTTGAATTTGAGGCCCAGGGTTGTGGCTGTGGACTTCATCTTGGCCAGAGTCGCGTTGGCTTCTTCCTCCGAAGGGGAAAAAATGGTGCCCTCGTCGGTGTAGAATGTGGCCTTGTTGGTGTTTCCGTGCAGGGGGCAGCCCTGACAGTTGAGGGCTTCGCGGACATGTGGCTCGATCGCCAAGTTGAGTACAACGGGGCTGAGGCCGTCTCCCTGCTTCACCCCTGCTAATGGGTGGAAGGTAATACTGGTAGTGCCTACTCTGTAGTTAGATTCCGCTCCTGAGTATATGTCGCCAAAGATTGATCGGGTGGAGTCGGAAATTTGAAGAGACTCGAACAACAAGTTAAAGACAGGGTGGGGGGGAACCAACCAAAACGTTGGTCAGATCGAGCCAGGCGACAACCAGGTCCCTCTTTCGGGCGGCGGCGTCTCTGATGGTCGTTTGCAGGGTGTACACGTGCTCCTGCATGCCTCCCATGCCTGGGATAAAGCCCTTCTGGGCGCGGGAAATCCAACCGTGCAACGGAGGTCAGCCTGGAGACGAGGATGTCGCTGTAGAGCTTGTAGAGACAGCTGTGTAGGGAGATGGGTCCCAAGCTGACTGGATCACCGGGACTGCCTTTCTTATGGATGAGGACCGTCCGACTTTTCCTCCATTGAGTGGGGGTGCCTAGACGGAAGACCAAGTCATAGAGACGTACAAGGAGATCACCCGTGGGGTCGTTTGCGCGGAGATGACGGTATTCGACGCCGTCATCACCTGCAGCCATGTTGACCACTCTTTGTAGTTTTCTTCGGATTTCTTCTGTGATAGGGACGTCGACAGAAGTTCGACATCTTCCTCGTCTCGTGAAGACTGGTGGCATCCGCCGTAGAGTGTCCTGACTTTATCAGACTGAGAGGGACTTGGGGGTGTAGGTGCTGGTTCCTGTTGCTAAGAGGTGGCGGTGGAGGACTTCAGGGGTACCCGATAGGGGGAACTTTGTTTCGTCAAAGATCTTCCGCATAGCCTCTCTAGGATAGCGGGAGTAGAGCCTTTGTATGTGGCTGGCTTCATCAGAGTGGCGGTGCATGCGTTTTCTGACAAGCTGCTGTTGCCTGGTTTGATTTCTGTGATGGCGTCCTCTCAGGGCAGAGTTTCCAAGGCGAGGATTAGGCTGCCTTAGGGGTGACTTCACTTGTTCTGGTTCCTTCAAAATCTGCCTTGCCGTGTCGACGATGTCTCGGGACAGGTCGAGGACAGTCTGGTCCAAGGATTCGGCGGTACTCTGTCGAAGGCGAACTATCCATAAGGGTGGTCGGTAGGGGACAGGTTGGGACAGGCAGGGCTGGAAGAGCGAGGGCGACGTCAAGTCTAGATAGGACTGTTTGGGGTTGGCCGAAGGCGGGGTAAGAGTCCATTCCTCTTCTGGCTCGGCCCGTCGATGAGGCGAATACGTCGGCGAGTCAGTTAGTGCAGGAAGCTGCAAGGCGAGATCTTGTCCAGAGGTTGCGTGGGGTCTGTTGGCATCAGGTCCGGTAGTATTGGTGCTTTAAGGGGGCTGCAAGACTGTTGCTCCGAGGGGAGTGAGCAGGACGAAGCGGCTGAGATGGCCGACGACGACCGGGGTGGGGGGTTGGGGGGGGGGGGAGAGGCGACGCTGCCGCAAGATGTCCCGGCGTGCTCCCGGAGAGCGCACGGGTGTTTTCTAGTCGTGTATCCGTCCATGGTGGTGAGGCAAGTTGCGCATCGCCACATCCGCATAACCACCAGACCGTGTTGACGGGCCATGTGGTGCTCGAGGCTGGTGGCTACTCTGTTGCCTTTGGCACGAGAGGCGAAGTCACATATGGGACATTAATAAGGCCTGGGAGGGTAGAGGAGGACGAGGACATCATCGATGATTTCGGCCTCAGGGTAGCTCAGATGTCCAGCACAGCCGCCGTAGGGTCTGGACACGGTGCCCAGGAGACTGTATTCGAAGGCTCTGCACATGGAGCAGAAGAACTTGATGGAAGGTGCCGCTGCAGTAGACGTGGTCAGGTCGGCGTGGTCCGTCTTGAAGTGACGAGTCTTGCTCTTGAAGGCGTGTTGCTTGCAGTATCCGCAGCGCAGAATGGCGGGGGTGGGAACTTGTATGGGAAAGTTCCCATTGATGAGATTTACTTCTGCCTCCATGGGACATCGAACTAATGCCGAAGTGCCAGAGACTGGATTGTAAAGAAAATTTGAGATGTCGTTTAGACCTGGCCAAAAGGCCTGGTTCACGACTAATGTGATTTCAAGACTGGGTCAAAAGCGGCTAGCGGCAAGCGGCAAGCTGCTTGCTGCTTGCTGCTAGCTGCTTGCTGCTAGATGCTTGGTGCTAGGTGCTTGCTGCTAGCTGCTTGGTGCTAGCTGCTTGCTGCAACTACCACCACTGTTGCTACCACCACCGTCAGCATCACCACCGCCGCAACTGCCACCGCCACCAACGCCACGACCGCCGTCGCCGCAGCCGTCGTCACCGCCAAAGCCCCCGCCTCCGCGGCCGCCACCGCTACCGTCGCTACCGCCACAGCCACAGCCACAGCCACCGCCACCGCCGCCACCGCCGCCACCACCGCCCCCGCCTTCGCGGCCGCCACAAATACCGTCGCCACCGCCACAGCCGCCGCCGCCTCCGCAGCCACCGCCGCCACAGCTTTCGCCACCGCCACAGCCACCGCCGTCACTACCACTGCTAGCGCCATCGCCACCACCGCCGCCACCGCAGCCGCCGCCTCCGCAGCCACCGCCGCCACAGCCATCGCCGCCGCCGCCGCCACCGCCGTCACTACCACTGCTGGCGCCGTCGCCACCACCGTCGCCACCACCGTCGCCACCACCGCCGCCACCACCGCCGCCACCGCAGCCGTCGTCGCAACCACCGCCACACCCGCCACGGCCATCGCTGTCACGGCCGCCACCGCCACCAACCACCACCACCACCACCTGGCGGTCTACTACTAATATCACTACTATCACTACTGTTACTACTACTACTACTACTACTACTACTACTACTACTACTACTACTACTACTACTACTACTACTACTACTACTACTACTACTACTATCACCACTACTACTACTACCACCACTACTACCACAACCACCACCACCACCACCACTACCACCACCACCACTACCATTACCACTACCACTACTACTACTACTACTACTACTACTACTACTACTACCACTACTTCAACTACCACTACCACTACTACTAGTACCACTACTATTACTACTACTACTACTACTACTACTACTACTACTACTACTACTACTACTACTACTACTACTACTACTACTACTACTACTACTCTGAATTCCATAACCCTTTACTGGATCGTAGGGGCATCACTGATGATCTTCTGACAAGTTCTCGCCAACTTCTGCTGTCTTCTGCCGCCCTCTGGAAACTGCCGAAGGACAAGCCCGTCCTCTCTTTGATGTCATCTTCCCATCTTTTCGCTGTCCGCCTTTCCTTCTTCATCCTGGCACAGTGTCTTGCAGGATGGTCTTTATCCGGTGACATGACCCTACCCCCTCACCTTGCTCTGGTGGACATCTCCCTCCCCCCGCCCCCACTCCCCCACTGTGCATGTAACAGTGTCCCCTGGTGGACATCTCCCTCCCCCCGCCCCCACTCCCCCACTGTGCATGTAACAGTGTCCCCTGGTGGACCACTGCAGCATGCCCCAAAAGCCCAGCAGCTGGGGGGTCCACCTGACAAATTGGGGGATGGGGGTGGTGGTGGTGTAGGTGATGGGGAATCCACCTGATAAATTGGGGGATGGGGGTGGTGGTGATGTAGGTGATGGGGGGTCCACCTGACAAATTGGGGGATGGGGGTGGTGGTGGTGTAGGTGATGGGGAATCCACCTGATAAATTGGGGGATGGGGGAGGTGGGGTGTAGGTGATGGGGAATCCACCTGACAAATTGGGGGATGGGGGTGGTGGAGATGTAGGTGATGGGGGGGTGGGTGGGTGTTTCAGGGGCATTGAGCTGCTTCGGCCGTACGTCATACTCCAGCACAGAGTCTGACAAAAAGCCTGCACTTCCACACAGAGACTGAATGACATGCTTGGTGATGACACCGACTCAGAATGGTTTTCGACAAAAATACAAATAAATCAATGCATAAAGAAATAAGAAAATAGACAACATCATTTCTTTTTGTATAAATAAGTGTATTCATATTGTTTTCTACGAATGGATAAAACACATTTAGCTTGGACAGATGCATAGCTAGGTAGTCGTGCAAATCACTGTGCAAATGCGTGTCACTTTACAGTCCATTAGCATAGACATGGCGTACTGTGCTAATTATATCTTCTGTCAGTGGCTGCTGATCTGTCATTACACACAAAATGGAATGCATACAACATACTTGACAGGGATGTACATGTCCACAGAAAGCAGGTGTTAATAAAACAAAAACTTTCATTCACATTTCATTCGGTTTCACAGTCGCACATTCTAGAGAAGAAAAATACAGTTATTGGAATATATGCAACTCAGCAGGACGTCTTTAAAAAGCAAGTAAGTAAAATGTACATGCTGTTGGACACATCGTATACACACATTTAAAGGAAAATAATCGTGAAACTACAAACAGCAAAGTAATATACTCTCCTTCACAGTAGGCACTTCCTGACACAGGGAAGCCATGCACACAGTCACACTACAGTGTCACGTGTCCTGTCCAATCCACTTCCATCCACCATGCACACCCAGCACTGCTGCACTCTTTACCCCCTGGTCATCGGACGTCCCTTTTCTCTCCTCCACCACCTCAAGTACCTGGCCTCTACCAAAGTTTGGCAGTGCAGGCGTCCTATGTCTCTTTCCATCAAGGAGTGCAGTCCAGCCCTCACAGGTGCCCCTTACACACTGCTGTGTGCAGATGCAATGCCAGTGCTTCCATCTTGCCAAGGCTGCAGTCCACCACACCAGCTACATCCAACACCACAGGTCATCAGCATGAGACCAGAGTCTCACTACCAGACACACAGCCTTGTACCAGTCACAAAAGGTAGATACCAGGCATACATCTTCAGCCAATATTATGAACATGATTTTTCTTTCATAGACTTAACAAGAAAACACACTTTCTCTTCATGGCTGCTTCAAATACAAATTTTGCACAGACAGACAGACCACAGAAAAACAGTACATGGTCCACACAAATAAAACTGCCTTACAAACACTGTAAGCATGTCAGTAAAGACTGTTTTGTTCCATCATGACAAGTCATGTCATGCCACGCCAAGACTTGTCATGTGAGAGTCATGATATGGTCATGTGACCACAAAATAATTTGGCACTGAATAAAAAACAGCAAGGGGACAAAAGAAAATAAAAGGAGACCCATTGACTGAATATTCTTTTTCAATGCGAATCATACCACTATGAAAACATCACACACACACACACACACACACACACACACACACACACACACACACACACACACACTCAAAATATACACACACACACACGCACACACATACACACACAGATACACACACACACACACACACACACACACACACACACACACACACACGCACATACACACACACATACACACACACACACACACACACACA
>JAWQFJ010000136.1:252204-275528 GCA_034096865.1 Theodoxus fluviatilis | reverse complement strand
GCATATGGTGTTCTGAAACCGTAGTATTCATAAGTACTAGCGTGCTATTGTTGCAGTGTACATACGTATTCGAAGCCAATAACACTGTATTAGTGTATACTACTAGTCTAATGACTCATTTGTGTTGCGTCGGTTATCTGGCGTGAAGAAGTCGATAATACTTATTAGCGACGGTGGGCTGTCCATTACGAGTTGCGCTGTTCATAATGCTGACATCATTTCGACCGAGACAATGAACGAACGCGATACTGCACTTTACAACATTTCAGCTCCATTAGTGAGGGTTTCTTCCTACTGATGTTCGACTTCTACATCCCCTAGTGATAGTATTACATCGAACTTACGGGATTATAGCAGGAACATACCCCTGTCGCGACTGTGTCAGCAGTTTAATGAGAGAGAGAGAGAGAGAGAGAGAGAGAGAGAGAGAGAGAGAGAGAGAGAGAGAGAGAGAGAGAGAGAGAGAGAGAGAGAGAGCTTACTGATACTTTATACACTACCACATTCATACGAAAAAAATTGAGATCCAGTACTACTCATGGACATTTGATTCCAAATGTGCAGTTGAAAATTAATATTGTCTTCTTACCAGCTGCTCTGTTCATATGAACTGAAAGTTTGGTTTCATTAATCCAATGGATGTTAAGAATAAGATTGCACAAAGTAGAAGTATGAATTATTCGTTCTCTTTAATTTGATCGTTCAACTCTCTCAGGCACTTGCAGTGTTGATTACAGCTATTTATTTCGCTCTTGGAGTAGCAGGATGTGTTGCTAATGCTCTCTGTGCATTTTTGCCCCCACCCCACCCCCCACCCCCCAAAAAAGTATATATTATATTATGGTTACAGTAACCCCACGACCTTATTTTTTTCTGCCAACCCTAAACTTTTTTCCGATCTGCAAACACTGAGGGAATCCATTATTCATGTTTGAAAAAGTGTTCTCACCAAAAGAAAAACTTGATTTATGTTTAATCTGGCCCATTCTATTAGAAATATTTATTTTGAAAATAGTTTAGGCCAACCTACTGACCCAATTTGGGGGGCCATGTTGCCATAACCACAACCTGTCTCCTTTTTTGTGGCTGTGGAGAGCTTATACTATAGTTATGGGGTTTGTTGCCCCTCATCCAGATGTAGTTCTCTCTCTCTCCCCTTGTCTCAGGCTGTCAGCAAGTCTACCTCCACCTGGTGCTGATCCGTGCAGTCTCTAAATGGTAAAGGAGCAACAGTGTCAATCATTGGCATGTTGTGTTTGCAGACACATTTGTGTATTGTAGATCTGATATTGGCAGCAACTTTCTGTTGTTTTCCTGAAAAACATTTGTGGGAGATGTCTTCAGCTTTGTTGCTGTTTTTCAGGAAATGAGTTCCATAGATTCCCCTGTGGGTTGGTGGAAAAGAAGAGACCCACAGTGTCTCCCGACAGGATTAGTAAGAGGCCAATAAATAGGGACTTTGCGCTTACTTGGAACTCTTGTAGTGATTGTTGTGCTTAATTGCCTTACATAGCCTAAAAAGGCTGATTAGGCCGTTAAACTCCATCAATCGAATCCAATTCATAGACTGGCGTTGTCAGATCTGTCAGATGCCAGAGCAATATGTCAGCTGTGGTAAAGCATGTTCAGGGGTGTTCAAAAGGTTTTTGACTCACATGCGAAGCAAAAGTGAGTCTATGTACTCACCCTTTTCGTCCGTCCGGGCGTCCGGGTGTCCGAAAACTTTAACGTTCGATTTTTCTCGGAGACTATTAAGTCTATCAATACCAAATGTGGCATTATGGTGTATGATGACAAGGCCTCAAAAAACATACATAGTGACTTGTCCTTGCTTCAAGGTCAAGGTCACAGGGGCCATAAATGTTGTCTAAAAAACAGTCATTTTTCACATTTTCTCAATTTTCTCTGAAGCTTTTGAGATTGGATACCTGACCTATATATGGTATATAGGGCAAAGTAAGCCCTATCTTTTGATACGGTTTGGTTGACCTTGCTTCAAGGTCAAGGTCACAGGAGCTCTTCAAAGTTGGATTGTATACATATTTTGAAGTGACCTTGACCCTGAACTATGGAAGATAACTGTTTCAAACTTAATAATTATGTGGGGCACATGTTATACTTTCATCATGAGACACATTTGGTCACATATCATCAAGGTCAAGGTCACTTTGACCCTTATGAAATGTGACCAAAATGGGTAGTGAAGCACTAAAAGTGACCATATCTCATGGTAGAAAGTGCCAATAAGCACCATTGTGCTTCCTATGTCTTGAATTAACAGCTTTGTGTTGCATGACCTTGGACCCAAGGTCAAGGTCACATGTATTTTGGTAGGAAAAATGTGTAAAGCATTTCTTAGTGTATGATGTCATTGTTAGGTGTAGTTGTTTGACCTTGAAGGTCAAGGTCATATAAAGGTCAAGGTCAAGCATGTGAGTCGTATGGGCTTTGCCCTTCTTGTTTGTTTTATAGCCTGCCGGGTTAGTCACACATAAAATTTACCAGCCTGCTCGTTTTCAGGCAGTGGCTTACTTGCAGCAAAGACCTTGCATGTATGCTTGCATTACCTATCACAAATGCACCCATCAAGGATCACACTTGTTCATTGCAAACCAGTCATCTACCTGACAGGAAGTCTTGCAGTGTGTTTTTGCCTATTGGGGAAATGGAAAGGTGGCAGATGTAGCAGCAGACAAGTAAATAAGTATGATAATTGGAAATGGCATCAAAGTGCTTAATAAAAATAATTTATTTAATTTTGTTATACCCTGTTGGGCTAGTGACTGCAGTTTTATTTAGCCTGAGAAAATGTTTACTCACCAGGGGCAAGCAGGTGAGTTGATTTGAAGACCCCAGATGTACTGAGGGTGGGATGGGGGTACGTAATGACTAATGTTCCTGCTGAAGCAGTTGTGATTGTGGCTGCATGAACCAACTGTGGCTCTGAGGAGTGCATTGACCTTTGCTTTGCTGTTTCAGCTGAGCAGTGCCCAGTGTCATGGACCAGAGCCTGGTTGCCAATGGCCTTGGAGGTGAGGGCGGCTCCTACCCTTGCCAGGTCTGCAACAAGAACTACGCCTCCATCTCCAGCCTGATGGAGCACCAGCGCACCCACACTGGGGAACGCCCCTACGCCTGCACGGTGAGTAACTAATCCCTGCTGCGCACCCTTGCATTTGTAGGCACGGTGATGAATGAAAAGGCTGATGCATAGATACAGACATAGCTATATCACCGTAGAATCAGATTCCTTGATGGTAGTGTGTGATTACTGCACAGTGAAGACTGGAAACAAAAATCTCATGGTTGGTACTTCCTGTGAGATAGCATGATGGTTGAAACATTGCAGGTTCATGTCTGTCAAAGTGTACATACATAGGATTGAATAAAGATAGACAAATTATTCAAATTTAAACTACTCTGAAGTTTTGGTGAGCTGCACATCTGGCATGCACTAGTCAACAGTATTTTATTGATGGGTCTAGATCTGGATCAGTCTGCCTGCTCCCCATCTAGTGGCCATAGGCATTAAAAGAAAAGTCATTATGGAGAGAAAGAATATCATGCCATGGAAATATATTGTACAGAAGAGGAGGAGGAGGAGGAAGTTCATTTTTGACTCACATGCGAAGCAAAAGTGAGTCTATGTACTCAGCCGTGTCGTCCGTCCGTCCGTCCCTCCGTCCGGGCGTAAAAAACTTAAACGTAGGATTTTTCTCGGAGACTATTAAGTCTATCAACACCAAATGTGGCATGATGGTGTATGATGACAAGGCCTCAAAAAACATACATAGTGACTTGACCTTGCTTCAAGGTCAAGGTCACAGGAGCCATAAATGTGGTCTCAAAAACAGTCATTTTTCACATTTTCCCAATTTTCTCCCACGTTATTGAGAATGGCGACCTTAGCTACAAGTGGTATATAGGTCAAAGCAAGCCCTATCTTTTGATACCAGTTTGGTTGACCTTGCTTCAAGGTCAAGGTCACAGGAGCTCTTCAAAGTTGGATTGTATACATATTTTGAAGTGACCTTGACCCTGAACTATGGAAGATAACTGTTTCAAACTTAATAATTATGTGGGGCACATGTTATACTTTCATCATGAGACACATTTGTTCACATATCATCAAGGTCAAGGTCACTTTGACCCTTATGAAATGTGACCAAAATGGGGTAGTGAACCACTAAAAGTGACTATATCTCATGGTAGAAAGTGCCAATAAGCACCATTGTGCTTCCTATGTCTTGAATTAACAGCTTTGTGTTGCATGACCTTGGATGACGTTGGGTCAAGGTCACATGTATTTTGGTAGGAAAAATGTGTAAAGCATTTCTTTGTGTATGATGTCATTGGTAGGTTTAGTTGTTTGACCTTGACCTTGAAGGTCACCTGAAGGTCAAGGTCATATAAAGGTCAAGGTCAAGCATGTGAGTCGTATGGGCTTTGCCCTTCTTGTTACTGCAGTGCCCCATCTTAGAAGATATTTGCTTAGAATACTTGCCATGATATATTTTAACTTGGCACCGGAACACTCATCCGTTTGAAACCAATATTGCTCGCTCTCTCTCTCTCTCTCTCTCTCTCTCTCTCTCTCTCTCTCTCTCTCTCTCTCTCTCTCTCTCTCTCTCTCTCTCTCTCTCTGCACTATGGGATCCCTGTTTCTGACCCTCCTGTCTCTAAGGGGTGAGTTACAGCCCCCTCTTCTCCCCGCTGTTCCCCTTCACTGCTGTCCACTGTAATTTAATCAGGGTCTCCATAGTTCTAACATAGGAAAACACTTCTGACCTGGGTCTGGGAGTTGGTTTTCAACACCTTGGTGGACCCCAGTTCCAGTGCCCTATCTCTAGGCCTTCACACACGAGGCAACTCCACTCCGGCAACTCGATTGCTTGCCATACATTGCTTCGTGTGCGA
Source organism: Theodoxus fluviatilis (assembly GCA_034096865.1). NCBI lineage: Eukaryota > Metazoa > Mollusca > Gastropoda > Cycloneritida > Neritidae > Theodoxus > Theodoxus fluviatilis. The sequence goes on along the minus strand of JAWQFJ010000136.1, from coordinate 270,611 downwards.
TGTAGGTTGAAAGCAACTGGCATTCCAAGCAACTTTCCACGCCACCAGCAACTGAGTTGCTCGTGTTTCAACCTGTTCTAGTTTTGGGGGCAGTGGCGTGCCACTCCAGCCACTCTCTGTGAATCCACCAATCACCGGGCGACTTTAGAGCCTGCTTCTCGCGTTATCGCGACTGTTCACAAAAGTCAATGGCGGAGATGTCTTCGCTTCGCACAAAAAACGCTGTATTTCGGGATACTAGAAACCCCATCCAAAGAAAATGTAAGCCATGAACAGCATTAATTTATCAAAGCTGTATGTTGAATGCATCAATAGGTCGTGAAAGCTCCTACATTTTATTTTTAAAAATGGAAATGCGGGTCAATGCACCTTCACGCCGAAGCATCGCTGTTGACATTGTGTACAAAGCTAGTGTTGTCTGCTACCACGAATACGATACATTTAAATTGCATCTGTGTTATGAAAATACTGTTCAGATTAAATTGATTAATTAATTGAGGCCCAACCAGCTGCAACAATTCCTGAAAATGTTCATGGCTCATTCGAAGGAAAGTTTTGTTGCCTTGAGATCCTCGTTGAGGAGCTCTTGTAGCAGACATGAGTAGGCACCATGCCTTGGTCGTTTTGTCAACCATTCACGAGACCAACACGATCTTTTTCTCTTTTTACTTTGCTTAGATGACGAAGTACTGTCACCATCGTCACTATAAGTTTCAGTCATGCTAGGGCAAACCTTCGGGGGAGAGATGCAGAGCGTCTTGAGTGCAAGCGTGGGAATTAATACGCTTCCATAAATACAACGTGGCGAGAGGTGAAAGGTCACAGTGGCAGCGTGTGCGAGCTCAGTCTCCAGCATGGCCTGCCACATGGCAAGCAACCGGCCGCAAGCAACGTGGCAAGAGACTTTGGTTGCCTCGTGTGCGTAGGCCTCAAGGGTCAGTCACAGCCCTCTTTTCCCTGCTGCTCCACCCCACTGCTGTCTATCTTAATTAAATTAACATTTCATAGCAGACCCATTCCATCTTTGGTCCATGAGAGCTGATGTTGATCCTATGCGTATGAATGAAGACAACAGTTTGTCCTGCTAATGGAGTAGAGAGGAGCAGAGTCTCTCTATAGCTCCAGCCTGTGCCATGCCAGTCAGGCTACACAACAACTGACAGCACTGCCTGTCCCGGAATCTGCCCCTTTCCTCCATATTGATCACCACCACCCTTTTACATATAGAAAATGAAAAGTGATATTGCAGAGCAAGAACTGTTGCAGGTTGACTTTGAAAGACTTATAGAATTTGTTTGTCAGAAATCTTCTGCTTATTTATTTTATAAAAGAAAGTGACTAAATCTAAGTTAAACACTTTCATCAGTGTTTCTAACATCATCAGCCATAGTCGCAGACAACTAAACTGCCAAGAGACACTTTTCTGTCTATTAAAATATAATTATCACGTTAGGGAAATGGACACTGTTATGTGCAGAAGACACACTATATTTTTTGGCCACAAGGTGCTTCATTTGATAAGATTTATTAAATAAGAATGAAAAGTTTTACAGTCAATACTTTTTACGTCAAACAACACTGCACAGCCATGCAACATTCCAGCCGCCATTCAATTTGAGCTTTCTGAAGAAAAAAAGTCATCTCTCATTGGTTCAGGCAACATGAAGAAGCATAATCTTGTTGGTACAGGTTCTGCTATGTTCTAAACTAGCACTTTTTGTATTAAAAACATCCTGAGAGGAAAATCTAGTATTTGATCAGTCTTTTAATTCTAAACCAAGTATCACATGTACCATGATCAGAGCTGTACACATACATGTATAAAGGAGAAAAGTCTGTTTGTCCCCTAAAGACTGCAGAAATGGAAAAGCTTTTTTTAATAACCTGAGCACTAATTTGGAATTAACGAGTCTCGGAGATGGTCTTGGGCTATTTTAATGAATTTGTATTGAGACATTTTGATAAATAGAAAAATAATGTTATGACAGCGGCATAATTTCTCTGTTTTGTGGAGCAATTAGACTGACATTCCCAATAGTTTGTGTGTGTTCTGACAGGTATATAGCATAAAGCAAAATGATGATGCTATTACAGCAGCAGCAGCACTGCTTATAATGCACTATTTCAAAAAGATCATTCATAGCACACAGATGAAAAACATTACTTAAATACTTGTTCAAATAAGTATGTCTTCAGTTTTCTTCGGAAGTCTCTTGGAGAAGAGCACTTTCTCAAGTAATCCAGAAGAGAGTTCCTCACAGCAGGGCCAGCCTTGTTGTGATGGTAACAGTTTGCTGCATGTTGGAACAATAACTGACACTCTGTCATGATTTCATACACTTTCAGGAACACATTGCCCATATGACCCACCACAAAAAATTGAGGCTTCCAGCTCCTTTTGAAATCTTTGAGTTTTTAAAATGTCATCAAAGTATTTAAAAGGCAAGCTTTCTAATAAAGCACATTTACTAAAAATGGGATATGTCGGACAACATGGACAAATAATATTGTCATTTGAACAAAAATAGCATTAAAAGTTGATCAGATTTTCCCCATCATTTTCCATTGCAATGATTATTAAAAATGATAAGATAAATGTTTTCATTGTCTCTGATGTACACAGAACCCATGTACTAAATGTTGTGATATTTTACTGAAATTTTTTTACTGTTATTTTTTTTCCATGAGTTATTATATTTTTTCTGGATAAGTATGAAAGTGCTCTCTCCATTTAACCCCTTCCATACACTAGTGGTGACTCAAATGTTTGGTTGCAGTGATCAAATACTAGTGGAAAGGAATATTGAGTAGGCTAGGTTTCCCAAGTTTACATCTTCCTGTCTGCTGCACTAATGGCATGCAACTCAATGAAGATGCAACATCTAATTTTAGATACAATTTTCAAATATATAAAATTATTTTGACATGTTTTGATGTGGTGGTAAGACAACAACAACAAACAAAACAGTATATTGTGTCTGGCCCATTACAATCATTAACATTGCATTACATAGCCAACATGTGTCTTCTGATTTGACTAATGTGAGAGTGTATCACTCATGCATTAGATGGAAGCATCTTTATCATACAAAGCAAGAATTATTCACTGCAGAATGAGTAGCTTCGGCTCTTCTTTTAAAAGCATAGTGTAGATAGACACTGACAGCTCGAATAACATATGTCTCATTTGCTGAGAACAACTGCACAAGTAGTTTTACATCGTTGTTTTGAACATGTGGTATTACATACTTCATTCTAATGTCTTCATATGCTGGACAGTACAGAAGAAAATGTATTCTGGTATAATCAGAATATGAGTACTTAAGCCCTGATGACCAGGGGATTGGGGTCACAAAACAGACACTTATGTTGACAGGACTAATGCGTTTCACTGGATGTACCATCCTGACAACATCATGGAACATGGCAGGGTTGAGATGACAGTTGCCTGTATTGATTTTATGTTTAAAATAGGACAGCATCATCCATCAATAAGTTACAGGTATATTGTGCAGGAAGAGGATTCACTAGAAGTAGAAGGATTTCCTTGACAAGCTATTAATCAGATGAAGACGAGGATGATGATGGGTGGAGCATTCCATCCCAAGCTGTGTAAGCTGCTATCTAAAGAGACATCAAGTCTGACCGCATGATGCTGTCCAGACTGGCATTGATTGGTTTGGACTCGAGACTGACCCATGCTGCACCATGCTATGTGTAAATGGGAAGGCATCTGTCTCTTTGCCCTTGTGATTGGTTTGCTGTTTTCTCAAGAATTTACACCCTCACTATTTTCTGGCCTTTAATATAGTAGATTTTTTTAAGTTTTGAAATTTTCTTAAAATGTCTTGATTTGTTTTAAGGCTTGGTTCCTAATACAAATCCAAAAGTCTGTAGGGAACTGACAAAAAAAGTTTGGGGATCTCCTGGAAAGACTGAATAGCTAGGAAAATCTTGACTTGTACTAACTTAAAACTATTCCAGTGGTTATTGTGCTCAATAACCTTACATAACCTACAAAGGCTGATAGGCTGTAAAGCTCCATCCATCCATCCATCCATCCATCCATCCACTCACCCGCCCACCCACCACTCACCCATCCATCCATCCTGCAAGGACCAAACCTGCAATGTCAGTAAATGAGTTGTAGAGGGTTATTACATGCTAAAAAGTTTACAGGAACTTCACAACCCTTCAAACTTGTTTAGAATATACACCAGTTCCTGCCAGCCCACCCCCCAGTGCTCTCCTCTCTTGCATGAGTACACGGTCAGCCCCTTAGCCTCTACTCGCTTGTTGAAACCATGTCTTTTGACAGGCAGAGATGGGCGAGCATGCTTTGGGGTTGGATGATGTGCGAGGCACAGTGCCGTGGTTCTATCCCTGGGACAGAGAAATCTGGGTTTATTTAAATTACATGCTAAAGTTTAGATAACTTCTTTTTCTCCCAAAAATGCAGTATCTTCAAGTCAATTGACTTGCACTGACAGTTACAATATGAAGCAACATGGTTGCATACTTGATAAATGGCAGTAAGATGCTCCAGCATACATGTATATATGTATATGTTACTTTGATACAGTAATATACATCCCATCCCCACCCCAATTCTCCTTGCCAGGAGCTACTATTCTGTTGTCTGCCTCACATCTGCTAAGTGCTTCAAGGCAAGAACATAATCAGTGAGATTTGTAGGCTGTCGCCTCATGTCTTCCATCAACATTATGACTAGGAAAGGTTACACTATGTAAACTAAGCAAAGGGCCATCTTCAATGGTCTTGGAAGAAAAGGGGAAGTCAGTGTTATGTCATGAAATGGAGGTGCCTGCAGGCACATGACTACCTGCATGTGTGCCTGCCTAACAACCAGCCTGGACTAAGCTTGATACCACTCTCTTGCCTCGCAGCTTCAATAATGATTTCAACTTGTCATTCAGTTGCAATATGTCATGATTGCAATTTACGCAAAGCATTTGTAGAGTGCCCCAGAAGTGGAAACGCTGCCCTCAGTGCTGATTTGTCCCCTTGTAACTCATCCCTCTCCAATAATGAAATTTCCTGGTGAAGTAAATATTCAATCAGTAGGTCTGATTCAATTAGGGCAGTGAATCACTTCATCAGGGCTCAGGCCCGGTGCTGTCAGTGAAGGAAGCTAAGCTTGGGCAGTGGTCAAGCGCAGCTCTGTCTGGACACATGTCAGGCCAGTCTGTTTGAACCAGCAAATCTCAGTCACGACTGCTGGAATTGATCATACATGTATGCTTCATTTTCTTAATAACAAGTAAGGATATGGGATTGGAGACCCAATCAACAAGACATGCAATGGAGAAAATAGAATCCAAAGCTTTGGGTAACCTGTCAGACCATCTAGGTAAGCTAGATTTGTAGTGATTAAGAGGGAGTGGGCAGTATGGAAAGGGGAGGGGAGGTATAGGGGGAAGAACCCAGATGCACACACACACACACACACACACACACATACACACACACACACACACACACACACACACACACACACACACACACACACACACACACACACACACAGAGACACATGCAGGCACACATACATGCACACACACACACACACACACACACACACACACACACACACACACACACACACATGCAGGCACACACACATGCACACACACACACACACACACACTCACATGCAGAGCATGTATGCAGGGACAATAGGATACACTACCTTTAGATTGCTGTTTACATATAGGAGTAAGAAAAGAAGGCAGGAAACAGTGGTCATGTGAACTTGCCATTGCTCAGGCCTCTAGCGAATCTTCCATACATGTTTCATGTTACTCGGTGTCATTTTCATGTCTTTTGAGGGTTCTTTTTCCCGCTTTTACATATGTTTTGATTGTGCTGCTCAGCTGTCAAACTGGTTGGTTACCACTTTAACTGCTGAACTAGATGCAGTAGTCTTTAAGCAGTTCAGTGAGAGAGAAAGTATGAATATGTTTTATGATATATAGCTGTCTTCTTTGAACAGTGTTACTGTTAGGCAAAAACAATGTGGTCTGAGGTATGTAGTTATGACTCTTGAACAGTTAAAGGTGCATTTGCAAGTTGCCTTCCCAACACTGTTGTGTATGCATACAATGTCAGGACCATTTGTTTATGTGTGCGCATTATTTTATTTCATATCAGAGGCCGAGCTTTGATGGTATTAGCTTATGTTCACCCCTTCAAGTTCAGCAAGTAAAAGTCCTTATAAATCTGCAAACTGAAGATTTGCTTTTGAGGTTTCATGTCAAGACTGCCTTTGATTAATTACCAGCTTGGGATGACTTTCATGGAGTCCTCCACTCACCCAAGGCCAGCTTTTTTCTTAGTAATTACTTAGTGACATACACCTGCAGAGATGCCAACTGTTTCAATTTCACTCTGTTTTGTTACGGCCAGTTGCAATTCATTCCATTGTTATGGTGACATCCAATTGTGTTGGCAAGTTCACTTTCTGTTAGTCTATCCTTTATGTAAATGTATGAACTGTATTTTTCAGACTGCAAGGTGCTTCTTTATATAAGGTGGGGGAAAAAAACACCATTTCAGCCACTTATAAGACCCATATAAAGTGCACATCAATGTGCAACCTTAGCAACAACAGTGTGCATGTTATGGAGTGTCCACAACAGAAATGTATTATGGGCTGGCTGGCTGGCTGGCGCTGGCTGGCTGGCTGGCTGGCGCTGGCTGGCTGGCTGGCTGGCAGGCAGGCAGGCAGGCAAATCATTATTATCCACCTGTAGAAATTAATTGGCAAAATCACAGCTCATGATAGCAACCTGTGCTGATAAATTGGAACCAGCACATGTGCTTGCAGCTGGAGGTAAGTGAAATAAATGCATGTCTTGAGCATGAGTATTTGGCCACCAATTAGGCACAACTATTGTGTAGGGCACAGGGGTCACTTCCGAGAAAGTATGTATCGCTTTACAGTCTGAGAATTACAGTCTTTGTATATATGGATGGATTGGTGTATGTTATGATTTTGTGTGTGTGTGTGTGTGTGTGTGTGTGTGTGTGTGTGTGTGTGTGTGTGTGTGTGTGTGAGTGTGTGAGTGTGAGTGTGTGTGTGTGTGTGTGTGTGTGTGTGTGTGAGTGTGTGTGTGTGTGTGTGTGTGAGTGTGTGTGTGAGTGTGTGTGTGTGGCCATGGTGGCTCTTGTTATTGTTTTCATTTTGTGTCTCTTGTGTTTTTGTTTTTGCAAACACCTAGGGCATAATTTGGATTTTTCAAACGAAAAGCTCCTAACAATGATAGTAATAAGGAATAACAAAGAGCCTAAAATCCATTGAGTTTGATTTTGTCGCATGTTTGTATGAATGCAGCATGCCGATGCTACCTAGCCTCTTGAGTGTCCCTGTCAACATTCCAAATTGTTCTCAAGAAGAATTCAGAGGGGTTGGCATCTCAGCTTCTGTCTACTGAGACTGAGATCCTAGATGTCTAATATCTACTGTTGTCTGCCTTTGTTTCCTGTGGTGTTGTGTTGTCCTAAGTCCATGTATACAAGCCATTCTGGTGCAAGATCTTTAGTTAATTGTCTTTTCTTTCTTCTTGCTTATTCGATTTATTTATGTCGCAGCTTACAAAGTATGCTCGTGTAAACTCACCTGATTATTTTAAACAAGTCTTGTTATCTTTTTTTTGTAGCTGACTAGATTGATCTATGGCAAGCTGTCCTCATGAGTCACATGCTGCATTTTGTCAGGTCTTTGCAGAAGCACTGGACATGATTTTGTTTCCACATCTATGCCCTGTGCTTCAGGACATGAAACCTTTTTTCTGACTTCCTTGTACACCTGACACATTCTAGTCCACTAGAGACTTCGCCTGTCGGCAAAAGAGTCTTGAGCACAGTTCATATCATGTGATGGGACTAATCAGTCCGGAATATTCATAAGGAGGTCGCACGAGAGGCTTGTGGGATTGCACTCTGCTCCCTGACATATGCCCTTAAAGTAGTTCTAAGACTAATTTGCATAAAACTCATAAATTATGCTTGTTAAGGCAATAAACAATCGTTATTTCGATAAAATGAAATGTTTGTGTTGAAATGGAAACAAGTTTGGACATCTGAATGATTTCTGTAAAAAAGTGGAAAAAATAGTATCCAAAACGAACTATTTTTGGCACAATGCTGTAATGTGAAGAGTCAAGTCTATTACGCATTCATTGTGAACTTCGCCAGAGTCACTGCTGACTTGGGTTCACAGAATGCACCTGACACTGCAGTGAATACCAAGGCAGCCACTTAGCTTGTTGTCTTGTGCTGTAGCCATCTTGCCAGATCTGCAACAAGCAGTTAACTGTCGTTCATGTGATGCTGCAGCAACCGTGGGCAAGGATGGACACAGCTAGCCTTGTAACCTTGTGTGTTTGCTGACTTTGTCTTACCCATTGTACATTTTCTCTCTTGGCAGATCTGCAACAAGCGGTTCACGCAAAAGGCTCACCTGATCATCCACAAGCGCACACATACTGGGGAGCGCCCCTACGCCTGTCACATCTGCCACAAGCGCTTCGCCCAGTCCTCTCACCTCAACAGCCACAAGCGCATCCACACTGGGGAGAAGCCCTACTTCTGCTCCATCTGCAATGTTGGCTTCTGCCGCAAGCCTCGCATGGAGGCACACATATTGCAACACGTGCAGGAAGGGCGTCTGGGTCCAGAGGCGCTTGCTACGCTGCAGACCCCTGCCCCCACTCCTAGAGCAGAGCTGGGGGCCCCTGGGCCCATGGTCTTCAAGATGGAGCCCCAGGACCCTCCCTCCATGGTGCCCCCCCAAGGTTTTGAACCCACCCCCCAGGGAGCTTCAGCCACCCCCAGCATGGCAGACATTTTTCCCACCCCCTTCCTGTCCCAGCTGGAGCCAGGACAGGGCCTGGGTTCTTCTGTCCTTGCTCCCTCCAACTCCTCCCATCGGCGCAAGCCCTCCTTTGTCCGGCGCGTCAACAATGGTGGGGAGGAGGAGGAGGAGAGTCAAGGTAACGGAAGGAATATGGACTACACTGAGGACTTGGGCAGCCAGAACCTGGTGGGGGAGGAAGCAGAAGCTCAGGTGGGCCAGAGGGAGTTGGAGGATGGACCAGGGGGTGATGGTCAGTCTGATGAGAATGACCTGAAGATTGACTGGCCACAGGTGACTTTCATCAAGCCAGAGCGCTTGGACCAGGAGGAGGAAGAAGGGGAAGATCCCTCAAGTGTTGGGGACAAGTCAGGGGGTAAGGGCAATGGTGCAGGGGAGGGAACCACGATGGGGGGCTCAGGGGATGAGGGAGACAATGCCAGCATGACCAGTGACAGCAACCTCTCCGTCTCAGACTTGCCAATCCCCAACGTTGCCATGCGCAGATCCCTGATGACCACTCGCCGTGCTGCGGCCATGTCACGCCAGGCATCTTTCAGAACTTCCACTCCAACTGCCAATGGACGAGCCTGGAAGTGTGGGGTGAACGCCTCGCCCTATGTGCGCACCAACAGCCGTATCTCACTGGTGGACTTCACCGCAGAGGACCTGCTGCGGCACATGATGTCTCGGGATGATGTGCACCACTGCGAATTCTGTTGCCTCATCTTCCAGGACCCAGCCATGTACCACCTGCACCGAAGCATGCATGACAAGGCAGACATTCGCTGTTGCAACCTCTGTGGCAAGCTCCTGCAGGACAAATATGACTTCACAGCCCACTTCCTCACAGAGCACAAGTGCTGAGGCGCTGAAGTCTAGGGTCTCGGGTATACCCAGCCGTGTTGACTGAACCAGACTGCAAGTAATGTCATGAGAACTATCTGTCACTTTCTGTGTCAAAAGACATTATTCAGGTAGAAAATGATGTGTACCATCTCTTGAATCAGATCTGTTAGATGTAATCTGCAACAGAGCCTACAGGAGTATCATGACCAGAAGATGCATTTTTTGTCAAGATGGACTTTCAAAGTTTGTTTATTGATTGTCATTACTCAAGACACAGAAACCTGCTGCAAGACTGTAACCATTTTCTCATGTTGAAAAGTGTAGAATATCTTAGATTAACTAAAACATAGCTTGCTTGTCATCATCTTGGAAAGTATCTACTAGAGAAATATATGGTGCTTGCCCTCTTTTGCTGTAGAGGGTGTTTGAATTGAAAACTTTATATGTACTTGTTCATTTATTAGCGTTGTTTTGATTCTAAGGCCCAGTCTTGTTCAAGGTAGTGGAACTTGTACTGATGTGTAAGGAAACATTTTTATAATTTGGGGAGGCAAAAGAACTGAGGATTATTCAAAAGACATATATGTCACCCCAAAAAAATCTGAAATTCAGAGTCTTTTGGTATCAAACATATATTCATTATCTACATGTGTTTTCATGATTACATGCATGCAAGGAATGATATGTTTAACTTTTAATAATGAATTTCCATGAGAGGTAGATGATGAGACTGGTCTTGATGGTTTCTCTAAGCTTGCTGATCAATACATTTTCAATCTCTTTGGAATGAAGTGAAAGGAAGTTACATGAAGATGCTAAAACTGTCTTCTCTTACATGAACAACTTCAATAGCGGAAGTTTGAAGCTGAAACGGTTTTCAGTTTTAATCTGTATTGTTATGTAGATAAACTAATTATGAAAAGATAGAGCTATAGGGAAGACTGACGATCATTCAGGATAGATTGCTATTTTTACAGGGATGTTAAAAAATGACAAAGACCTGGTCAATCGCTATCAACCATTTGGGCAAGAGAACAGAGGGGTAAACGCAGAAGATGGCATGTCCAGAGCTGTACATAGTAGAGGGAACCTGGCATGGACATTGGTCAGCTTGAGGTCAGAACGTCATGACTTTCAATGTTTTGAGACTTGGATATGGTGCGAACATGTAGACTGAGCAAGATGGATTTGACCTGGAGACTTCTGCAGCCATCAGTATTGAGGTGTTTAAATTGAGACTTGGATCGGCAGCAGTGTTGTTTCAGTGGGTTTTTCACTTTGTCCACACGTTTGTGCAATATAGCCTTATTTATTCTCGCTTGTCAAGCTATTGGAGAGAGGGATGAGTCATTAGTTGAAATCCAGTTTGATGACTTGATGTCCTTCCGTTCTGTCCTGCTCCTCTCTGTCTTGAACACTACTGTTGCACTTTCAGTTACCTTCCCATGCCTGATGGCACCAAGGTGTTTCATAATTATGGCTGAGTTTTTCTCTTTTCTTTAGGATTTTTTTTTTCAGTCTGAATAGACAAAGTAAGTCAGAGGGTTCCCCCCCTTCATCTTCTCATTCTTTTCTTGGTGGTTTTTGACTCACATGCGAAGCAAAAGTGAGTCTATGTACTGAGCCGTGCCGTCCGTCCGTCCGGGCGGGCGGGCGTCCGTCCGTCCGTCCGTCCGTCCGTCCGTAAAAAACTTAAACGTTGGATTTTTCTCGGAGACTATTAAGTCTATCAACACCAAATGTGGCATGATGGTGTATGATGACAAGGCCTCAAAAAACATACATAGTGACTTGACCTTGCTTCAAGGTCAAGGTCACAGGAGCCATAAATGTGGTCTCAAAAACAGTCATTTTTCACATTTTCCCAATTTTCTCCCACGTTATTGAGAATGGCGACCTTAGCTACAAGTGGTATATAGGTCAAAGCAAGCCCTATCTTTTGATACCAGTTTGGTTGACCTTGCTTCAAGGTCAAGGTCACAGGAGCTCTTCAAAGTTGGATTGTATACATATTTTGAAGTGACCTTGACCCTGAACTATGGAAGATAACTGTTTCAAACTTAATAATTATGTGGGGCACATGTTATACTTTCATCATGAGACACATTTGTTCACATATCATCAAGGTCAAGGTCACTTTGACCCTTATGAAATGTGACCAAAATGGGGTAGTGAACCACTAAAAGTGACTATATCTCATGGTAGAAAGTGCCAATAAGCACCATTGTGCTTCCTATGTCTTGAATTAACAGCTTTGTGTTGCATGACCTTGGATGACCTTGACCTTGGGTCAAGGTCACATGTATTTTGGTAGGAAAAATGTGTAAAGCATTTCTTTGTGTATGATGTCATTGGTAGGTTTAGTTGTTTGACCTTGACCTTGAAGGTCACCTGAAGGTCAAGGTCATATAAAGGTCAAGGTCAAGCATGTGAGTCGTATGGGCTTTGCCCTTCTTGTTGAGACTTGGAAGGATCATAATGAATTTCAACAGAGAGTAACCTCATTGAGGTATGGTAGTCACTTTGTTCTAAATTTCCTTGCACCTTGTGTTGCCAAGGGTATCGATGTTTTTCTGTATACACTCTGCCACACCACAATAGACAGGGGCCAGGCAGTGAGTGCTTGGTTTCAACACGGCTGTGTTGGAAGTGCATGCTCTATTCCACTGTGGATCTGATGATGTATTTTTGGCAGTTTGCTTGTTCCTTTTGAGTGTCGTGATCTTGGAGTTCCTGTTTATGCTCTCTAGCACATTCCAACATATCAACCATTTTACCTTCCATAGGGCGACGCCTGTGTATTGGTGCTGTGTTCCAAGGGAGTGTGGATATTTAGCATTGTGGACACAGACTTTTGCTTTAGACTGTAAATAACTTTCTGTTTGGTTGAATTGTTTTTTGAAGATGAGTGTATGAATTCAACTTTCTTTGTAATAGTGTTTTGACTTTTCTTATGATGATGGAACTGTCACTTTTGTGTGATGTGATTGTGTTTATCGTTGATATTAGAATTTTGTGATACTCCTTGGATGGCCCTTGTTGTGTGGGTGGCACATATTGATGTGGTTGCACTTGTTGTGCAGGTGTTTCAGGTGATGACAAAATGTTGTAAATCTGAAGTCATTTGTGTGCTATTATTTAAAAAAATCAAAAGATTGCCAAATCAGAAGAAGCCTGTGTCGCCACAGAAATGTTTTACAGGATCATAAGTGTTAGTGAGACCTTGCATACTTTGAAACCTACAAGTTCCAGTTTATTTCTAGTCAATGCACATAGGGCAGTGGTGTCACCAGCAACCAAAGAAAGACGTTGGGTTCAGGGGAGTGTTTGTTATGTGTTGCACTTGTGCTGATTCTGTGCTTTGTATTCAACTGTGGCTTTTTCAACTGATGATGGTTTGTGCTGTATGTTGTATCATGCTCATACAGCTAGAGACTGCACGCATCCTTTCCAGTATTCCACTCACTCAAGTGTCTCCAACTGTAAGCAGCTGTGTTTTGCTGAGCAGCTGGTGATGGAACTCTCGGTGGCTGCCAGACTGTCAATGAGTGGACACTTTGGTTATTTGTTTTAACCTATATGTGTTGAGCAGAATGTCTTTAACTTTTTGCTGTAGTACTGATGATTCAGACCATATGTGTAAACATGGATTTTCCTGTGGTGGAGTAGACTGATCCACTTGGGGGGGAAAACCCTTCCTTCTGAGGATTAAAACAATCTTACTGCATTTGTTGACAGAGGCTTCTCCTACCTCACCCATCTTCCCACTCAAAGAGAAGAAAGTTCACTGTGAATTGTTCTGCATGGGACCGTTGTGTTAACCAGGAGAATGACGTCCTGAAACCTATTCCTCCCCATCCCCAACAAAGTTGCATTGAGCAAACTCACTGTTCAGGGCAGTGATGCAGCAAGTCTATGGAGCAAAATAATGTGCAGAAAGGAAGATGAAAAGGCTGACAGCTTCAAGATTGATTCTGTTGTATTTGTATTGCTTCATCTTCATAGCCTGTGAGTAGAGGAAGCTGGATGATGCATGGTTAAATGCTTACTAAGCATAGACATTTTTGTTCAAGAAGTTTAGCAGTGGCAACAGTTTAAGTTAACCATAACATAAATTGAGCTTTTTTGTTATAATAAGAAAATGAATTAGATTATGATGGGTTGAATTTCTTTTTTTATAAATATTTATCTTGATAGTGAATATTTATGCTATGAATGCTTCTGTGAGAACAGCTCCCAAGTGATCTGAAAAAGCCACACATCTCTGCCATCTTTATTTGGAAGGGACCAGAGCTGTGTCTTCTCGTGATTGGCCACTGCTTTGTGTCTCTGTTCCTGTGATGGTGTCCCAAGTGTTTCCAAGAATATGAGGCAAATGAAAAATTATCCATTAAGTCCATGGTAAACTATTTAGGCAGTAGAGATTGACGCCAAAAATGGGCTGCCAGACAGAAATTGATTTCCATTGATATTCAGTGATGAACAGGTTATATGTGCAAGAGTCGAGCCTGACAGAATTATGGCAAGGATAGAATTGAAATGAGTAACTCTCAGACAGATCTAGAATGGGAACACTGTGACATTGAACTTTTGTGGACTTGCAGTCTTAGTATGCTGGACTGCTGCACAGAAAAGATCAGAAGTCTGAGATATTTACCTTGAGACAAAATGTAAAATCCATAGCATGTTCATGATAATAGCACAATGACTTTGGAAAGGTAACATTGAAGTTTGCCCCAAATGTCTACCATCTGCTTAGTCGTGGCAGAAATAGATTTACTGCTACTGGTCAGTTCCATTTAGATCTAATGGCAGGAAATACATTAATGAAGAATGAGTTGTAAGGGCATGAGTAAAAATTGCTCACTTCTGGGATTTGCATCTGACTTTCCTTATCTGCTTCCAGCTTGAAACAGTTGTGATGGTGGCATTGACTTCTAGTCAGAGCCATGTTGAAAGTAGGTTGGAATCCAAGTGCTAGTGTGATGGGATGATCAGGTAGACAGTTGCCTCTGATGCCAAGGCAGCTGCAAGCTCGATGTCTTGGTCTATCCTTGCTGTGTGTAGCACTGAGTTCATTCCCTTGTCTGCTGCTGCTTGCAGCCTTGTATGAAGAACTTGTTTGGGCACAGCCTGCCTGCAGGTGTTTGAGCATTTGTGTGCAAGTGTGTGCATGCATACCCATGTGTGCATGTGCACACGTGTATGCATACATTCAAATATAATGCATATGTGTGCTTGTGAATTTATAACTATTTATCTCCACTGCTTGTGTGCATGCATGCTGTGTATCTGTGTGTGCTAATGAGCTTTAAAGCATCAGTACATGCACATACATGTGGTGTTTATGTGTGTTTGTATGAGTATGTGTGCCTGCACATGTGCAACTCTTATGTAGTTTTTTTCCTGACACTGTGAATGCATTGCGAGCAAATGTGCCCATGTATGTGGTTTTTTTCATTTATCCGTAATGCAGGTGCTTGTGAGGTGCTCCTTGTGTGGTCTTTTAAGTCCCCTGGTATTTGTGTGTGGATGTTTATCAATATTGTAAATGTGGTATGCACATGAATAGATCTGGCTTTGTTACCATTTTTACACTTGAGTGTGTGGGAACCTGAATCAACCATAAACCATGATTATGAAACTATAGGTGTCTATTGAAGAGATGCTAGTGGTAAAGACTTTAATGACATCGTATGTTCACATTGAATTTTGCATGCAAGAAAACTCTGCACTACTTTCATTGCAGTAAGGCTTGTTCTCATTCTCACATCGGATCACTGGCACCCAAAACTAAAGACTATGAAACAAACACCTTGTCTTATATGGCACAAGTTCACAATAGGATACAGCCACTAATGTTTGGGTTGGTGCTTTTATGGGCACTTTTCCTTTGTCAGCAGAGAGTGGTTGATGACCACTCAACAGCATCTGAGATGTTATGAAATATTCTGCTGTTTGTTCTGCACACATTTGTGTCTTGTTCAATATAAAATCAAACTCATGTTGAACTTTTTTATGTACTTTATGTTTCATTTCTCTTTGGTGTATTTGGATATGTATTGAAATTAAAGATTTCTTGACATCATTGTTGGCTGTAGAGTTTCCTCTTTCACCATTTCTAGCAGGGTGTGCTGCTCATGAAAATGCTGCTAGATTTCTTGCAGAAATCGCTCAGAAATAAATAAAACGGATATTGATCAAAACCCAATAATAATCTTGACAGAATACATGCTTTGTGTAGTGGTGGGGACGAATTGAAGGAAAGCTTCCAAACATGCTTTTTGTAAATGTCACAGGCACCCAAACATAGACATGCACATAGAAACAGGCTTGCACACAAACAGACATGCACACAAACACAGCCATGCACACAGACATAGATATGTATACAAAAACAGGCATGCACTCAAACACAAATGCACACAGACATGCACACAAAAACGGGCATACACACAAACAGACATGCACACACAAACACAGACATGCACACACAAACACAGACATGCACACACAAACACAGACAATCACACATAAACACAGACATGCACACACAAACACAGGCATGCACACACAAACACAGACATGCACACACAAACAGACATGCACACACAAACACAGACATGCACACACAAACACAGACATGCACACACAAACACAGACATGCACACACAAACACAGACATGCACACACAAACACAGACATGCACACACAAACACAGACATGCACACAAACACAGATTCTAAATCAAAGCCTGCCGGCGACCTTGATCAGTGGAATCGGCACAAACACATTTTTCTGTAAGAGTAGCTGTAGTCTCAAACACAAATCAACAGTGCAAACTTTATATTCGAGAGTCTCAATCTTCGGGTGCAAGAAATGAAGATGGCTGAAGAGGAGACGTTGGTGCAGAGAGTTAGATCAGCACTCCCCCAAGATAGTGTTCTCCGGAAAAAACGTGAAATGTTGCACCGGGAGGAGATGGTGGCAATGAGTGAATGATGAACATTTTCCCTTTCAGCTCATATCTCGGAGACCCCTGCTCTAGCGATCACTAGGATGCGTCGAAGAAACTGGTGATAATATCCTCAAGCCGCAAGGTCCCCAAACACTGCTACAGAAATGTTGCTACTAAAGTCAAGTGCAGCCTCTTTGCAAAGAATCCAAACTGATTCAATCTGGCTCTGCAGTAGTATTTTGTATGATGATTTACTACTTTTCAAATGCAGGTTACCTTCGAAGACTCCAGCCGTTCGCTCACGTCCCTATCCCTCCCTCATCCAACCCACCCCACCCCACCTCTGCCACTCCGAAAATCGGATTTATTACCACCACGATAATGATCTAGTCAGCCTTCGCCGCACGAAGGATTGCCCACATTCTCATGGAATCAATCATGAACGCGTGTAATTGGAACGAGAGGCAATCGCGAGCATCTCTTTTAGTAACTCTTTTCCCCGTTCCAACCCCTCCACTACCACCTCCCTTCCCTCCCCATTTCTTCATATCTGCTCCTTACACACACACGTACGTTCCTTACCCCTACGCACGCACGCACGCACGCACGAACACACACAATTAACCTACCTCAAAACTCTCTCTCTCTCTCTCTCTCTCTCTCTCTCTCTCTCTCTCTCTCTCTCTCTCTCTCTCTCTCTCTCTCTCTCTATATATATATATATATATATATCTATCTATCTCTCTCTCTCTCTCTCTATCTCTCTCTCTCTCTCTCAGACACACACACACACACACACACACACACACACACACACACGTACACGCACACACGCACACACACACACACACACACACACACACACACACACACAACACACAACACCCCACACCCCTCTAAACGCAGGTACACCTAAACACACACACACACACACACACACACACACACACACCTAAACACACCTAAAAACACACACACACCTAAACACACCTATAAACACACACACACACACACACACACACACACACACACACACACACACATACATCCCCAACCTTGCCCTCCCACCCGACAGTCAAACATGATTGAGCATCCTGCTAGAGGTGCATATGTAACAGGAGTTGATATCTATGCGTCTCCACTATTTTACTGGGTGAGAACGTGGAGACTGCTTGACGCTGTGCATACAGATATACTCGTACTCGTATTGGGGCATTGCAGCATGCCTATGACAAGGTACACACCCTCAGCGCTGCTTATCCAGGCAGACGAATCCATAACTGGTAAAATTCATGACATAGTAAAGCATTTTTGCCCCCCCCCCTCTCTCTCTCTCTCTCTCTCTCTCTCTCTCTCTCTCTCTCTCTCTCTCTCTCTCTCTCTCTCTCTCTCTCTCTCTCTCTCTCTCTCTCTCTCTCTCTCTCTTTCTCTCTCTGTCTCTCTCTCTGTCTCTCTCTCTCTCTCTCTCTCTCTCTCTCTCTCTCTCTCTCTCTCTCTCTCTCTCTCTCTCTCTCTCTCTCTCTCTCTCTCTGTCTCTCTCTCTGTCTCTCTCTCTGTCTCTCTCTGTCTCTGTCTCTGTCTCTGTCTCTCTCTCTCTCTCTCTCTCTCTCTCTCTCTCTCTCTCTCTCTCTCGATCTCTCCCTCCCCTTCTCTCAATGAATGTGTGCGTGTATATGTGTGTGTGTGTGTGTGTGCGCGCGCGCGCGCGTGTGTGTATGTGCGTGC
>JAWQFJ010000136.1:237241-239741 GCA_034096865.1 Theodoxus fluviatilis | reverse complement strand
TCTATACTTTTAGCACATCTTACTTGGGTACTGATATTTCCTTGAGGCAGAAGCCAATGAAATTGCGTTTTCTCTAAAAACTGTAGTTGCCAAAAGAACGTTTCCAGCACATTTTAAAAGCTCTTTTTTCTTCAATACACAACTGTTTCCAGTACACACGTATTCAAACAGATATGAATGATTCAACCAGTGCATGCATCATAATAACTTTTGTACCACTTTGAATATTTGTGACGCACTGGACACAACTAGTCAATAATAACTAAAGATCATAAACTGTGTTTTTTATCACTGGAAAAAAACAAATGGGGATCATTTCAGTGGTGCAATCATAAAGGAGATATCTTTCTATTTCACCGAATCATGGCACTTTGAAGGTCGGGAGTTGAAAATTCATAAAGTGGAGAAAATCCAGCCGAAACGCCTGGCGAATTGCCATGGCGTAAAACACTTAGAAACCAAATATATATTTCATTCAAGCGTTTCTGTCGGTCAATCCAATTTTCATTATGAAATATTGAGTCTCGCTATCGTTTTTCTGCTATCTTTAGCTCTCTGATGATGCCAAAATAGTATGGAGCAGTCGGCAGGGAAAATACAAACACTAAAAAGCGGCATTGTAGACCCCAAACCTCAATATCTGGCTGTTCATCGGCTTTTGAACTCGCCGGCGTGCGACTGGTTATGTCCAGATGGTTCTCATAATTTATTCATTACGCCTTGTGGTGACGCACTAATCAGGGAATCAGTCAAAGTATCGAACCCACTCAGTTTGGGAAAACGGGTCTTGTTGCTGAACTTGTCTGATGTTTTATATTGCATTGACATTCTGTGGTATTCATGCCGTCAGGGTTCGCTCAAGACACAACAAGCCAGCAGAAATGTTTGGTAATCAGTCTTCTTCTCCTCGGGGGCGAATTTCCCTCATTCTGCTGCCCCCGTACACTCCCTCTTCATTCTTCCTCTTTATTCAGGTTGATCTGACTGTCACTCTCACTCGCGGCCTCTCGAACCCCGTCAAGCCAGCTGCCAGGACCCAGCTCCAAAGTCAACGAGCTCCAACGCGCTCGGGGCGGAAGTCAAGCGCGAGGGCTACAGCGCATGCGCCGGAAGTCGTGACCTTGAGCCTCTGGGGTCAAGCGGAACGCGACGCCCGTCAGTCGGGGTGAAGGTCCTGGCACCTCGGGGAGCCAACTTTCCCGCCACAGGGACAAGTGCCCGGAGGCTGAAGCAGATGAGAGAGGGATTTGGGGATGTCGGGGGAAGAGCGGGAAGAGGAGGCGGGAAGGACAGTGGCAGAGGAGAGAAGTGGGGCTGGATAGCGCCTGGGTGAACAAACAACAATTACGCCCTGCGCCGTAACCCAGTTAGCCCCACACATCCGAGGAGCATAATTTGAAAAAGTTCATGCTCGGGCAAAAAAACTCGTCGGAGCGATGTCCCTTTCCGGAAGGCGCCGCGCGCGCATTGACACCGCGCAACTTGCTCCGCCTTCCGGAGGCGTTAATCTGCCGGGGAAGAGGCGGAGTTTTTCGAGGTCGGCCGAGCAGGCCATCCGACAGTTTGAAGATTGGACGGGTGAAAAATGAAACCCGCCAGACATCGGCACCAGCTCCGGCAATGAGACATGACGTAGTCCCAGCCCTCAGCAAATTGTCCGAAGCTGGTGGCGTTTTTAGACCCGAGCTGCAATCTTTTGCTTGCTCTGTCCTGGCCGCATGTAATGCTTCCTCCTCCTCCTCGGTCCTCTTCTTCCCCTGTCCAATCAAAGTTGCATGAGCGCTGTCTTCCCTCCGTGCGCGCCAGTTCTTCAAGGTTCTTGTCCAGAGACTTGGAGCGAGAAAAATGTTCGCCAGCTTGAGCAAATCTAGTGACAGCCGAGAAGCTTCTTTGAGCGCCCTCTTTAGAAACGTTGTAGGTCTATCGTGTAATTTAGTTTCCACGAGCTGGAAAAAGCCCTTCGGGTTTGGTTTGGGTGTTTGTTTTCCTCCTCCAAGACGCGTTATCTAATGAATTGTTTGATTTCTGCTGAATTGGATTAGGGGGTCCTCTTCCTTGTCACTTTCGAGTCCTTCACACATTTTCTTAGGGCAGAAGTCAAGGAGAGAGTTATTGAAAGCGGTTCCTTTGGAAAGGTCTGTCAGTTTTCATGGACTCTTCTCAAGCAACGTGCAGTGTTCTTTAGGATTCGAGCGCACAAAGTCAGAAAACTACTTCAGGCACTGCTGTAATGGTTTTCTTGCTACCAGAGGTGAAAGCTCTATGGACCGGTCTTTTGAGCAGAGGTGGCCGTGAATGAGAAGACCAGGCTACACTCGCTGGAACAGTTTTCTGCACTCTTGAACTTTAGAGTGCCACGATTTAAACATCGTTTTTAAGAAAATCTCGCCCTGCTTTAGCTTTATTCCGCCATCTTCCTTGCCCCCAAGGGTTTTAGGATCAAAGTTGACTAAATTTCAAACCACTAAAAAGACGCAAAATTTGCGTATTTTGCATTAAT
>JAWQFJ010000136.1:229741-232241 GCA_034096865.1 Theodoxus fluviatilis | reverse complement strand
CTCCTTCCTCGCTCCTCCTCTCCGTCCTCCTCTCTCCGCCTCCTCCTCTCCTCCTCCTCCTCCTCCTCTCCCTCTGCATTCCTCACGCCTATGCGTACCTCTAACCCACGATGTTTCTTTCAACTTGTAGCCGAACTACGTGCTGGACTCCACCTCCTGCTCCGACCCATCGTTCCTCTGTTTTTTTTTTTGTTTTTGTTTAAAATGTTTCCCGTCCTCTTCTCTTTTCCCACCTCCCTCAACCACTTTCCCTCCGCCTATTTTCCCCTTCACCCTCGACCCCTTGTTTTCTTTTCTCAATCCCTTCAATACTTCCTTCCCTATTCTATCTACTTTTCACAAGAACCACCACGTCCCCCTTCAAATCCCCCTTCCCCCAACGACATCCCATTTCTCCATCGCCAGCCCGGACATGCTTTATCTTCCATGCATTTCTACTTACCCCACTACTTATCCCATTCTGTCTAATTTTAATCATACAACATCCCCCACCCCCACCCTCCCACCCCTCACCCCCACCCCCACCACCACTCCCCACCCCCACCCCCACCCCCCACCCCCTTCTCCGCCCATGGCCCGCTGTCTCCTGCCCCTTCCTATGCCCCCACTTACGCATTTTTTTCTTTTTCCACTTTTCCTCACCCCCCCCCCCTCCCTCCAACCCCCAATACCCCACTCTCCCCATCCCCCCTTCTCCCCATCCCCCACCCCCATTCCCCTATTCTATTTTTCGTCGGAGTCTCCACCCAAGCAATTCCCGTTTCCCCTTCCTTTTCCTCTATGGCCCCTTTTACTCCATTCTCACACCCCTCTAACTCCCAGTGCAACCCCCACTCCCACCCTTCAACCTCTCTTCCATACTCATCTCACTTTTTTTTAATATGTACACCATTTTGTCCATATTTTGGGCAGAGCTCCCCACCTCCCTTCTCCTCTCTCTTCTCCCTTCCTCTTCCACCTCCCCGGCCCTTTCCCCCCACCCACAACCCCAGATTCCCCACCCACCCCACAATCCTCACACCTTGTCCCCACCCCCCTACCCACAACCCTTGCCTCGTTTCAGCGTTGAGGCGGGAAAGGCGATCCGTGTTGGGGTAAACAATTGGATTACCCTTCACCCCCTGGCCCCCTGCGGACCTGTCGTATTGGCTTTGTCACAGACTCCCCCGGTCTGGGGATCTACTTGGACGTGCGGATGAATTTGCGGCGTGAGGCAGCCGTGGCCCCCGCGGAAGAATTCCCTCGAGTGAAGTCGCGGCTCGCGAGCGCGTGCTGGCGTCGTCTGCCTTTTGTCAGCCCGGCCCGACCGGTAAAAGGTTGGAATAGTGACTACCATGGAAATAAAATTCGAAAAGCAATGTTGCGGTGGTTGGGTTATTTTTAGGGAAGGTGAGTGTAGTCTGTGTGCGTGTGTGTGTGTGTGTGTGTGTGTGTGTGTGCACGTGCGCGCGCGCGCACGAGCACATGTGTGCGCACGCGCGCGAGCGCATGTTTGTGTGCCTGATCGTGCTCCCAAATGTGCTTACCGGTGTGTGTGTGTGTGTGTGTGTGTGTGTGTGTGTGTGTGTGTGTGTTGTGTGTGTGTGTGTATGTGTGTTCTATGTGTGTGTGTGTGTGTGTGTGAGTCTCTCTCTCTCTCTCTCTCTCTCTCTCTCTCTTCCTCTCTCTTCTCTCTCTCTCTCTCTCTCTCTCTCCTCTCTCTCTCACACACACACACACACACACAAACACAAACACACACACACACACACACACACACACACACACACACACACACACACACACACACACACACAACTCGAAGTCAAACGAAAGTAACAGCATTGAATTTTATGAATTAAGGTCGTACAACTTTCGATTGTTTTGTTGCACATAATTATGTAAACTTCTTTCCCTGTGAGCCCAATGTCGGGACAAATCAAAATGTTGCTACTCCCCTGTGATGAGGTTGCATACTTTGACAAATATCGATTAGCAATCAAAATATGAAAAATAAATAATTACACTAAAAATTCGACAGCATATTCTAGGAAAGAGATTTTATGAGACTCTCACGATAACAGCAGATTAGACCCACGAAAATGTTGTCTGACCTTTTTTAAATAAATGAGCATCCTTTCAATTTCCATGAGTTTTTCAATCAGAATTTTATCATGATTACTTATTTTCTCTCCGTAATTTTGATTTGTCGTCTATAAACTTTTTGCACATGTAAATTACTCCCATTTGCCTAATGAATCGTGCCAGTGACACGCGAAGGGTTGTTTGACATGGGAGTTACTATGAGACGCGACACCGGTAGGCCGGCCGGGATGGGATAAGGGAGGTAACTCGATTAGCTGCAAATCAAGAGAGGTCTCTCCATCACATAGACCACTCGAGGCAGCCTCCGCTTGGAGATTAGCCTTTTAATGAGGGTCCTCACTTTAGAATGTCTGTCTGGACACTGGGGTCGCTTTTTCGAGTGGCCCTCTATACATAGGGCGAGTGTGGGTCGTCT
>JAWQFJ010000136.1:222241-224741 GCA_034096865.1 Theodoxus fluviatilis | reverse complement strand
CAGAATCGTTCTTACGAATTCGTAACAGGTGCTCCTTAAGATTATTAGTAAGATTACTCTTAATGAGTAATTGACCGTATTAGCATCTGCTTCATTGCAGCAATGATTCTTTCCTACGCATTTGTTACGGGTGCTCCTAAATGTCTCTAATTAGGCATCTGCGCCACACTTTAGCCGAACAGTTCGATACACCTGTCAACATGAAAATCGATCCGACAGCCTCTCCCGCAGTGACCTACTTCTCTGGGGGACATGTAAACAGGCATGCGTTGTCTTCTAGTGTTTACTCGGAATCGCAGAGAAGTAGATCATTACTTATGTATTGTGTGACACCTTGCGACCTGTGTGATATTGTAACAGTGAAAATTTTGTGAGGATTCTTAGTCAAAAGTAAGATATTTTCTGTCGTTGGAATTACATACTTATGTACACATCTAAGTAGCGGCAAATTGTCAGTGACAAATCTGAATATTTATCCCATATGTCCATTTTGGGAGGTCAAAACATCGCTTTCACGCCAAATATGGAGAAAACGGACACTTTCTGGTACAAATAAAGGCTATGACATATTCTCCACGTCTAATTTTGAACTGAAACCTTTTAAACGCTCAGATGACTTTCTTGTCTTAAATCTGAATATTTATCCCATATGTCCATTTTGGGGGGTCAAAACATCGCTTTCGCGCCAAATATGGAGAAAACGAACACTTTCTGGTACAAATAAACGCTATGACATATTCTCCACGTCTAATTTTGAACTGAAAACTTTTAAACGCTCAGATGACTTTCATGTCTTACAGGCATTGCAACGAGGATATCGAACACTCGTATCACAACACCTACAAATCACCACACCTACATCGAATTCAATCTTTTAAAACTCTCCACACGAGAGACGGATATTCCGATCAGGGCAACACGTACGGAGACGTATTTTGCTGCACGTACGACGACTCTTCGATTTCATTGCACCAGCGCCATTCAAGACTTACGACAAGCCACTTCAGTTCGGCAGCCCTCTGCACTGTCGATTTCATTTCCATCACAAAAGAAGAAAAGCAAACGCCTGGACAAGCAAGTTGCCGCTGAAACGCCTATAGAAATGATCCCGTTGACGTCAAAACTCACGACTGTTAATAAGTTTCATGCTGTTTTCTCCTCGCTTGCCTCGGCCTATCCCCTTTCACGGGAGAGTCAGTGAGGCGGAACATAGATACGGGGTTGAATAGAGAAACCTTGCCAAGACCCACCGTCTCTTTGCGGGTCTTCGACGCGGCACCACAAAGACCTAGAGAAAGCCTTCAGGAACTCACAGAATAGGAGAAGTCTGGTCGTACCCGTCCCTTTGGAGCGTGGCCAAATGGACCTTCAAAGACCAGACATTCGAAATTTCTCTATGCGGTGCTGACGCCTCTATGGCTTTCAGGGTGTATTGCCGTTTCTTGCAAAAGCCTTGCATTAGAGAGTTCAAGTCGGTGATCACATCAGGGCGAGACGGCGCCACTGAAAGGAGGAGTCAGATAGTCAGGCATTACCACGACAGATGAGTCACGTTTAGTTGTGCGCCTGTGAAAGGTGGTACGAGTCAGTCTTTGATATATGTTTGCTTCAGGCCAGGAGAAAACTTCTGCGTGCAGGTGTTGAACAGTTCTGATACGTAACTAAAGTGTAAAGTGGTTTGAGCACCGATCAATGGTGGAAAGTCGCTATATAAAATCACACCTTTACCTTTAACTAACCACGGTAAAAAGGACCGAAGCAGACGAGGACAACATCAGGCGGAAACTGCTCGATGCCGCCTTCATCGGCCGCGTGTTGTACAAGGCGGGCGCCCCGGGGCGCTATGTCGCATTAAGCATTGGAGGTAATGGGAAGTAGGTCAGCGCGCCCCGGGGAGCTATGTCGCATTAAGCATTGGAGGTAATGGGAAGTAGGTCAGGGCGCCCCGGGGCGCTATGTCGCATTAAGCATTGGAGGTAATGGGAAGTAGGTCAGGGCGCCCCGGGGCGCTATGTCGCATTAAGCATTGGAGGTAATGGGAAGTAGGTCAGGGCGCCCCGGGGCGCTATGTCGCATTAAGCATTGGAGGTAATGGGAAGTAGGTCAGCGCGCCCCGGGGTGCTATGTCGCATTAAGCATTGGAGGTAATGGGAAGTAGCTCAGGGCGCCCCGGGGCGCTATGTCGCATTAAGCATTGGGGGTAATGGGAAGTAGGTCAGGACGCCCCGGGCGCTATGTCGCATTAAGCATTGGAGGTAATGGGAAGTAGGTCAGGGCGCCCCGAGGCGCTCCGCCTCATCAAGCATTGGAGGTAATGGGAAGTAGGTCAGGGCGCCCCGGGGCGCTATGTCGCATTAAGCATTGGAGGTAATAGGAAGTAGGTCAGGGCGCCCCGGGGTACTGTGTCGCATTAAGCATTGGAGGTAATGGGAAGTAGGTCAGGGCGCCCCAGGGCGCTATGCCGCATTAAGCATTGGAGGTAATGGGAAGTAGGTCAGGG
>JAWQFJ010000136.1:214741-217241 GCA_034096865.1 Theodoxus fluviatilis | reverse complement strand
TGTCTGTCTGTCTGTCTGTCTGTCTGTCTGTCTGTCTGTCTGTCTGTCTGTCTGTCTGACTGAGCGCGCGCGCGCGTGTTTCTTTTTGCATTCTGCGTCAGCGTGATAGGATCCTTCGTTGTTAAACTGTATCATTGCTTTGCTAAGTTGAACTGGCACTGGCAGCCAGTGATTTTATAGGCTCGAGTCTGCCTCAGTCTGCGAGAATGTGCGTAAGTGTGTGTGTGTGTGTGTGTGTGTGTGTGTGTGTGTGTGTGCGTGCGTGCGTGCATGTGCGTGTATGTGTGTGTGTGCGTGCGTGTATGTGCGTATATATGTGTGCGTGCATTCATGCGTGCCTGTGTTTCTGTGTGTATAGTATATGTGTTTGCATGCGTGCGTGTTGTTTGTGCGCTTGCATGTGTGTACGTATGTGAATGCATATTGTGCTTGTGTATATGGATGTGCGCCTATATGTGTGCGTGCGTGCGAGCGCGCATGTCTTAGCGCGCATGTGTGTTTACGTGTATGTATTGAAACCAAGCAAGCAGAGGCAATCGCCCAATATCGCTGTCAGCGAGCGGTAGCGGCGCTCGAGGCGTTGCTGACCCTTGAGGCGCATTCTTGGGTAAGGTGCTTCACCCACACTGCCTCCACTACCGCGGAGTTAAACCGGTCACTGCATAGCGGCGACCGGGGTTGAAATTCTCCAAGAAAACCTTCCTTACAAAAAAGCTTATTATCATAATTCTGAATATTTCTTCTGCGCAGACTGCAACAAGGAGTGCCGAGGCGGCGACTTCCAAAATGGGGAGGACCAGGATGGCTGCGCCAGCTGCAGATGCTGTGAGTTCACCTCTGTACCTTGACTGACCTTGACTGACCTTGACTGACCTTGACTGACCTTGACTGACCTGTACAGTAGTTTTATCTACAACGTTCAACATCTTTCATATTCCTCAGTGAGCTTTGAACGAGCAAAGTCTCTTGTTCTGTTTTTACTGGAAAACACAAACATACACACACACACACACACACACACATGCACTCACGCTCATACACACATACACTTACACACACATACGCATATACATACACACACGCATACACACACACATACACATAAACACACACACACATACACACACACCGCACGCACGCACGTGCTTTATCTCACATGCGCGCGTGCCCGCAAAGTTCCCTCGATACTCCCCACTGTGGAGTTTGGTGTGTGTGTATGTCTGTGTGTGTGTATGTGTGTGTATGCGTATGTGTGCGTGTGTGTAAGTGTGTATGTATGTGTATGCGTATGTGTGTGCACGTATGTGCGTGTATGTGTGTGTATGTGCGTGTGTGTATGTGTATGCGTATGTGTGATGTGTGTCTGTGTGTGTGCATATATGTGCGTGTATGTGTATGTGTGTGTGTGTGCCTATGTGTGTGTATGTGCCTTCGTATGTATGTGCCTTCGTGTGTGTGTGCCTATGTGTGTGTGTGTGTGTGTGTGTATGTGCCTTCGTGTGTATGTGCCTTCGTGTGTGTATGCCTACGTGTGTGTGTAAAGTGAAACATGAAGACAGTGGTTCTCACACAGAGAGGGCTTTTCCACTTCGACCAGCGTATCGTTTCGCACGGGACGAACACACTTCACATCACATAATCTGTTGTTGTTTCTAAGAATGATAATAACATACTTTTTTCATTCATTTCAGATGGCCACAAACTGGGGTGATGGCAAGGAATTTTACTGTTCCAAACGATAGAAATAACGAGAAATACACAGAGTCGAATCTAAGAGGAAGGCAATATGGAAAAATGTAACAACAATGTAGACTTTCTTGACACAGTTATAAGGACAATGCCATGTGTATCGTCTGGTAGATGTGAAATCTGTTGTACATAGATGTTCAAACCTTGGCAAGTACACTTGTACAAGTTGATCAATTCCAACTAAGTTTTTAGTCATCATGCAGAAACAATGAGAGGACAAGTAATGCCTCGATTTCGTCCTCGTATTTGTCAGAACTCGGCGTGCAGCAGTTCTCCCCTTACCTAGATCTAAGCCAGTGTGTACAGCAATGTGTTGGTCACGTGTTAGAGACTGCATACATCTCCTTTCTCTCTCTCTCTCTCTCTCTCTCTCTCTCTCTCTCACTCACACACACACACACACACACACACATGCACACACACACACACACACACACACACACACACACACACACACACACACACACACACACACAAACGTACACAAACATACACACACTCACACACGCGTGCACACTCTACACATTTCCACACACGCGCACATGCACGCGAATACATACGTACGTACGCACACACGCTCTACACACAAACACACGTGAACACACACACTCTACGCACACACATACACACACGCATATATATATATGCATAGATGCACACAAGCACTACACACACACACACACACACACACACACACATACACACACACACACACACACACACACACACACACACACACTCAAGCACACAC